>BQNB010015683.1:0-72838 GCA_026074375.1 Tanacetum coccineum | reverse complement strand
AGATCATGCCTCAGCCTTCTACAGTCAACTGCAGCTAAACCACAGTCAACCAAAACCAAACTCCGTTGTTTTATAAAGTTCAAGGGCTGATTTTGCAATTTATGAAAGTTGTTTACAACTTGAAAATGGTGCTAGCCAAACACAAGGACCGAAGTTGTAATTTCCCTAAAGTTATAAAAGTCGCGGGTCAAAATCCGGGTCAAATAAACCCATGGATCCCCTTTCAGCCAATCATAAGCAAACCCCCAACCCGTTTAAACCCATACCCTAACCCGAACCAACCCAATGAGTTAAAAACGTATAACGTTTACTGTTCACTCATTTTTACCCAAATCGGATTAAAACTCACACACACACCGAATCCACTCAAGAACACATGAACCCTAGTTTCTAAACCACTCACCCCCATCTAAATTAACCATAGGGTTAATGATCCCCTCACACCCCTTAACCCATCCATCACTATCAATCATAAACCCAACCCAATCCACCCTGGCAAAATAAAACGATCTCATTGGTCAAGTTGCGTGGGAGTGAGTGTATACACTCACATAACTAACACACATATGCCACGTCAACGATCCGGGTTTATACAACTTTAATCCAACGGCTTACGTTTGAGATCAAGGAGAAAGAAAGGATGAAGGGTCAAGATAAAGATGAATAGAAGGATCTAGATGAAGAGAGGAGCTCAAGACTTCGGGTATAAATACCCCTCAATCCAGCAGTTAAGGAGGAGAATAATTTTTAGGGTTAATTTTTCAGGTTAATTTTCATAGTGTAATTTTCATTTTAATGTTATGTAATTTTGTTTCACGATTGTAAGCAACTTTATTTCAGTTTTAATAAAAGTAATATTTCATATAAATTGGTGTGTTCATTTTAATTCTGTTAAAAGAATTTGTGTTTGTGTTTGTTATTTCTGTTAAATGATGAAGGCTTGATACCTATTGGAATTGGATGGCTGCTATGGTATCAAGGGTTTTAGAGCTGAGGGTCAGCATTAGGACTAGTTTAGGATTGTTGTTGGTTTGATTTAGGGCTTATGTGAATAAGCCATAAGCTCATAATAAGCTGTTAAGCTTTCCTGTTCATGCTGGAAAGCCAAGGTACACCTTATCTTTTAAGCTTCCTTAGTTTCAATTTAGTTTTAATAAATGTGCTTAATTATGTTTTTGATCTGTTAAATGTTAGTTGATAAGCAGTTTAGATAAGCTGCAGCTTTTAGTTTAATAAGTTGAATCTATCTTGTGGTTTTGAGGTATTTGTTTAATCAGTTTAGGTTATAGGTAGAATACTAAGTTGCTAGAGCTTATAAGCTGATAAGCCATTACAGCTTATTTTAAATAAGTTAGTAGTTAAGTTTTTATAAAAGTTGTCTTAAAAAGTTAGTTAATAAGTTTTTTTTTATAATATGGATGCTGGTTGTTGGTTGTTAGATGCTTCAGGGGTCATGTCTGTTCATCTCTAAAGTTTCTGTTAGTTAAAACTTTTCATAGTTAGTCCTTGTTACTTACACAGTTAGTCCTTTTAATTTTCATAGTAAGTCCTTCGTTAGTTTAAATAGTTTAGTCTAGTTAGTCCCAAGTTAAGGGACTATATCTGCCAATAGATCAAACTTTGTGTTTTTTATTAAACTTTAAATTTACCCCGCCTACCCTTATCTTTCTGTTTTGTCACCTTTAACCCTTGTGTTTTGGTTAAATCGGTTTAGTTTAATAAAAATAGTTTTTATAAATAAAAAATTAGGTTTTTAGTTTAATTACTTAAATTAGTTTAAAATTACTCATTAAAAATTAGGGCTTTTAATAAAATTAATTTTCTGCATTATTTCTTTTTATAAAAAATAATTTTATATAATTTTTAGTTTAAGTTTTATATTTTTAAAAATTAATTTTCGAATTTAGTTTTTAATATTTCATTTTCAAAAATCAAATAAAAAGAAAAAAAAAACTCCGAAAAGCTCTTAAAAAATATTTTTCTTTTTCTAAAATTTTCTTTAGCATTAAGTTAGGTTTAGGAATCTAGTTTATATTCTTAAGGTTTAAATTGTATTTGTTTTCTTAAATGTCGCATTTTATTTACTTTCGTAATTAGTTTAACTTGTTAATTAGTTGTTTAAATTGTGCCTTTAATTTTAGTAGCATAAATAAATCAAAAATATCTCTTTTCTTATTCAAATCAATCATTCCGAACGAGATCGAGGTTTCCATTGCACTAGTCATTGGGGAAACGACCCGGGCGATCATACTTGCCCGGTCAAACATACGTATTCTATATATATATCTTTGTGAGTGGAATTGTCCAAGGGATACTTGGGGATTTCCTTAATTTCTCTATAAGTATATTATTTTATATGTATGTAAAATTGCAATCAGTTTTTGGCGCCGTTGCCGGGGACTTGTGTAAGCGATTCCTTCGTTTTGTATCTCAATATCACAAGATCATCAATTCAGTCATTTCTTTATTTTCATTTCGATTTTTGAGTTAGGGTCATGACGAACACCAAAAATTAAAATTAGGGAT
This sequence comes from Tanacetum coccineum, assembly GCA_026074375.1. Taxonomy (NCBI): domain Eukaryota; kingdom Viridiplantae; phylum Streptophyta; class Magnoliopsida; order Asterales; family Asteraceae; genus Tanacetum; species Tanacetum coccineum. Next base: position 70,312 of record BQNB010015683.1, on the reverse strand, counting down.
TTTCCATTTTTCTTTCAATTTTATACAATTAAGAGCACTAGGATACAATGTATAACTAATATGCTTCCCGTAGATATAGGATTTGATACATTAGTGAATTTGTTGAAAATTTGATTTCAAATCAAAACCCCAATTTATCTAATATCACTCACGTTAGGAACATAATAAAATTGTTGTTATGCATTGTTAATCCAACCCAAAAACGTTTTCAAACACATGCATAATGATCTCATGAACAAATTTCGAGATACATAATTCATATGTATTTTTCGACTTGTTTGGTTGAGCAAAATCAAACTAAGGAGCGTTTGGGTTAACTCTTAGGATTTTATATTTAGGTCGAGTTAATCGTTGCTCCACATTTGTTGCATATAGGGACACACTAGGCACGAACTCAAGATATTAATACAAGTAAAATACAATTAAAATGTGATCTTGGTTGTTTTGTTTTAGGTAACAATGCCTCGAGCTACAAGCCTTGATCATCAAAAGACACGAAACTACATACCCATAATATCAAATGAATTCAATCAACCCTTGCTAAACACAATGGCAAATCTTGAAAAACGGTATTTTCATGAGGGAAGGGTTGTAAGTCCAAACTTCAAAAATATGAGTCATATTCGTGCTAAGTTTGAGTCAATTGGTTTTGATTGTTTGTTAGATATTAACGAACAAATTATACCTCGCTTTGTTCTCGAGTTTTACTGTCAACTCACTTTTACCTATAATAAACATGGCGGTCAATTTGTTGTCAACTTCGTCATTCAAAATAAGTCATTCTCCCTCACTCTTGAGGAATTTGGTCAAATTTTGAAAATCCCATTCAAAGGTCAAGCCTCTAACACCGAAATGTGGTCTCTTGACCATTTGTCAGTAAGTGTTCCAAGTAGAGGTTTTTATAAAACCAAACCTCCGTCTCCAAGAGTCATTAAGTCTCTTATTCAAGTTCCTCGACAAGGTCAAGAGACTCGTACTAAAAATAAGAAAACGGTTGTCGTAGGTGAAAACGAAATTTTAACCCGAGAAATTCAAACACATATGAAACCTTGGGTTGATATTATTCGTGAAAACGCCATTTGTCTAGGAGGACATAAGGATCATGTCTCCGCTTGTCTTTGTCACATGCTTTATTGCATTGAGACATCCACTCCTTATAACCTAGCATTTTTCATTCTCAAAAGAATGGAAAAGACTCGATTCAAACCAAAGGAACTCTTACCTTATGGTATGCTCTTGACTAGGTTATTCAAACATGTCATGTCCGTCTCTCTTGAGCTAGATTTTGATCGTTATCTTTTACATGATCGAGCTATGCATTCACTTGCTCCTCATTACGAGCGAAAGACATGAGCGGATCAGGGCAAGAAAAGACCTCGTGAGCCAAATGCTAGCTCCTACTCTCCCACTCTAAATCATCCATCGTCATCTCATCCATTGGTTGATCCCACTGATGAAAATGATGACGAATCTTCTCATTCCAATCCTTCCTCTCCATCTCAAAACATTTCTTCCTCGTCAAATAATGTCTCTAGAGTCCATCAAAACCCTCCTCGTGAAAGACATTACTTAAACACTTATCTCTCCAAGACCATTAATCTTCAAACTCAACAAAGAGATGCTCACCGGGAAGGGTTAAGGTCAATTGGACAAGCTCTCAAGAACATGATGGGTGGAAAACGAAAATGAATGGATTGATACAACTCCTATGACTCTATTATTATTATTATTATGATTATCTCTCGTATTTAATACATTATATTTCTCTATTATTAGGACTAGAAGTGGCAAATTTTGATTTGCATTTGACTTGGATAATCTTCTACATTCTATCATCACTCTATGACTTGATCATTTTTATAGTTGAAATGTCACTACTTGCTAAATGATTTGTATGTTAGAATAGAACTACATATTATTGCTTGAACTAGTTGATTCGTGAATATTGATAGAAGCCAAAATCACTAGACTTAAGAAAAAGAGAAAACTGGAAATCTTCTTATCTCCAGAAAATGGCCCCATTATATATCAGGCGCCCCCCAATATATTTGGGACCTCCAAGTGATATGGGACCGCCACCAAGAGGGAAAGAAAGATTTCGAATTTACCTTTTTTTCTGTATCTTGACCCTTCTACATACATTCTCAAGCTGTCATTTCCCAGATTGGCTAAACCATATTTAGCACTCTCCTATTCCTAAACCATGCTTTGTTACTCTATCCAATCTTCTCCATTATTTAATCACCCAACTTTCATACTTCATCACCATCTTTATCTCCCTCAAATCTCACTTCTTCTTTATCAATTACTTGCTCAAACCACCATTCTAATTTCTCTAGAAAACCAAGGATGTCAGTTAGACAAGTATGGAAACGCAAACCATCCACTCCAAAATCATCACCTCCTTCCAAAAATGACTCACCTCCTCTTCCTCCAAGAGTCTACTTACAATCTCCTTCACCACCATCCTACAATCCCTTAAGAGATCAAACGATTAACCAACTCTACAACATTTCCACCATTCTTGATTCACACCATAATCTATCTAATGCCTACATTCATGCACCACCTTTACCACCACCACCACAAATTCATCCTCCTTCTTATTCTCAAGTTGAATTTCACTCAAGTTTTTGTCATTGTTGCAAGTTTTCTAGACACCAATTCCACTCTTTGAGAAATGAAATCAACTTCATTCACTATCTTCTAACCCGTCCCATCCCTCCAAATCATGGTTTACCAAACCCTTCTTTTTCCCTCTTTAATTAATCATTCCTACATGATTAATCTTCCTAAATAATTGTTCTTTCATCTTTTGATTACGGCATCTTCTACCTTTCAAGAATCAACTAGTGTAGATCTATGCCTTATTATGTCTTTATGATTATCTACTTTCTATTATAATAATTCATACAAATGTTGTATGAATGTGTCTTAGCTCTTATTAGGATCTAGTTTATAAATTTTATGTTAAATGTATTACTTGGATGTGCTAGTATATGAGTTTCTTGTTGGTGGAATGAAACTCTTCTTTTGATAATTTATATATATTATGTGTTAACCTTAAAGATATTCGTCTTGCACTTGTACTTCTAACTTTGTTTTGTAGCAAAACAATTTTCGTAAGATCGATCCCTTAGTTCCCCGAACAAAGGGGAGCACACATCAAGGGGGAGTCTTGATATCATCGATCTCTTTCTTCCTTCAACAAACTCGACGATCATTCTTTTTGAATTCGACAAAAAGGGGGAGAAATGGAACATAACTCATTTAATAATTTGACATCTTTAATTTTATTTAAAATGAGTTTATATTTTGTCATCATCAAAAAAGGGGAGATTGTTAATACAAATAATGCTCAAAAACGTTATTTATATTTTTTGACCTCTCGGCGTTTTGATAATTAAATAAAATGTAAAAACGTTTACAATAAAAATAAACGTTTACAAATTATTAAATGTAAAATTTCATTTCTAAGATTAGTGATCACTTAAGGTATGGACAAACAAAATAATTAAGCATGATTAGTGATCAAAAAAATATTTTTCTCTTAATCCTCACTTTTAATTCTACAAAAGTATTTTCTCAAAAATACATTTACAAAATATTTTCCAATTAAAATAAAAAGTTTTATTAAAAACTAAAAATTTAAATTCAAATTTGAAAGTCAAATTTCCTCCTAAAACGGAAGCTTCTACACCAGATACAACCTTCCCCACAAAAAGACAAAAAAAAGGGAGCGGAGTCTAGGCGGCGGCCTCCTTATAGGCATGGACGCCCCCTTATATATAAGAGACCGCCGGGACCGCCCCCAAATAGCCGTTGGGATTCCCTGCCTATAAATACTGGCCCATTCCCAGCAGAAAAATCATTCCTCTTTGCACAAAATTTTTCAGTCTTTTCTTTCTCTCTCTAAACCTTCTTTCTCTCACTAAAACTCTTGATCACTAACATACTTAGATATTGTTTCAAGTGATCTAATCTCTTCTTCTCATCTCTTCCCTCTCATTCAAGTGCAAGAGAAGAACACTCGTATTCGTCAAGAAGCGAAGTGTTAGTTAGTGATTTCTCCTCTTTTCTTCTAAGTACCGAACCTCTATTGTATTTATCTTGTGTAGTTGTGTGATTCGAATATTATGTAAATCCGATAGTGTAGATCTTGTGAGTGGGTATATCTTGTGAAGTGGTAGATTGGTTCTAGCTAAGATTAGGACTCGACATTTAGCTTAGTGTCAGAAAATAACGTAAGCGACATGTAAACGGCTTTCTCTGCCTAAAGGGAGCTTGTTGACATAGTGAAATCTCGAGTCGGATACTCAGGGAGTGGAGTAGGGCAAAGAGGTGCTTCGTAGCCGAACCAATATAAAATCTTGGTGTCTTGGTTTAGTTGTTTCTTTCCTTATCTCTTTACATTATTATTGTTGTTATCGTGCTTTAGTTTAGATAGTTATTTGGTATGTGCTTAAATACACATACCTTTTTCCATTAAAAACGGACTTAAATGACCAAAAACAGACAAAAACGCAAAACAAACTGTTTATCAGCCACCTATAATCTAAACACAACAATAAGCAAACCCAAATAAGCCCTTGATGAGCCGGAAATGAGAAAGAAGAAAAGAGAGATGAAAAGAACTTGAAATGTTAGATTAGAGAGAAGAAAGTGGTGAGTTTACAAGTGAGACAAATGCAACAACACCCTCACCATGTGTGGAAGGGTTTTCTTTTTATACCCCTAGCCAACATGTAGGCGTATGGGCTTTTCTACTTGGGTCGGGCTTGGCATATCTTGGGCTTTGAGCCCGAAACACAGACAATATTAATTATAAACCAAGCTCTTGAACCCACACTAGCCTCTTACTTTAGCAAGACCCAATTAGACTTATTAGACCGCTATATTCTTGTTTGACTTAATATAAGATACAGCTAACAATCCTCCCCAATGTTGGGGTCTCGTTCTTCAATCTCCTCCGTTTAGTTGTGGTCTTTTTAATGTGAAGGACATGATCATTTGTGGTTGACATTCTTGTACGACCGATAACATTCTTGTAGAGGTTTTGCTTTGTTTTTATCTTTGAGTCTCCCTGACATTTGAAGATATGACTTTTGACGTTTATGCTTTGCCTTGTTTTTGGTCTTGTCTTGTTTGTAATGGCTTTGATCATTCATGCTTTGTGATCCTGATCTTGAGCCTTTATCTTTTTTACTTTGAGTTCTTGATATCGTTATCTTGAATCATCTCCTTGACTTGAATCATCTTGATTTGACTTCCTTGATCAACTTGCTCTTGACCAATCATGCTTATATTTGTTACAATTCTTGTTTGACATATATGATTTTATGAAGTCTAACTATCTCCCTAATTAGATGATTCTTTATTTGATTATGAGGCTCTTTGATGGTGGGGATGATTAGAATCAACTATCTTGACGTTAAATGATTGACTTTGAAAGCTTGAGTATGAGCATGTGGTTTATGAATCCGACTTCGCTAGAATGAGGCTGCAACACCATCGTCTAAACCTGAAATAAGACAGTTAGCAATAAAAGATGAATATGGCTTTGGTCATTCATTTTTAGTTCCGATTGCATTAAATCCGGTTTCCATTGTTATAGTATAAATACTAAGCCTGTGATCAGGTAGATTCAAAGACACTCCTTGACAGGGTTTTCCATGCTTGCTAGTTCTCAGAACCGGAATGTTCTCAAAGCAGACAACACATAAGAGTAATCAGATAGTTTACTAACTTTCAGATTTAGTCGTCATCATTTACGGACCAAAATTGATATGCTAGTTATCACAAGCCGATTCATAGAGAATCTTACTAGTTTAACCTACCAAGAGCTTGTTTGATGTTGGCTCAAGCGGATTTCCATCTTCACGGTGGATACTAAAGTATCACTCGATGATCTGGCAAGACTCAAGGATGCTGCGTAGGACTCTTTGTTACAACTTTAAATTATGGTGTTCAACAAGTGTATTATGGACATTGTGTCCTAATGGATTTATACTTAGATCTCCTTCTGGCCTAGAACCGATTTGTGCACTATTTGGTTTTAGTAATCGAGGCTGGAAGCAGACTGCCACCTATTCACTATTAACAATCTCGGAGTAGATGTCAATAGATAACGTGTGTATCTTTGTGACAAATGAGACAAGTTTCTTTTGAAGAAAACCCGAATGGCTGGGAGGGGTTGTGCATTGCATCTGGTTTCTGCCTAAGTTGTTTGGAGGGCTGCTTTGTTTTCACCCTTTATCCATACACTTTTTTTCATTCTTCAACCCCTTCAATGCTTACCAAGACGTCATTACTAACACCTTGTTGTGATTGTTCCAATGTTAGCTCAATCTTAGTAGGCAATTTACCCTATTACTCATTTATCTCTAATCATACCTAAGGACTGCTATTTCTAACTATGGGATGTCCTTGGGTAGATCCCTCCGATTCTGGTTGGATCGTAGGACTTATTCCTAACCTAACCACCTTATGACTTATCAAAACGTCGTGAACTTATAGGATTGTTTGGGTATGAATCGACCATAAAACTATTTTTTGACATTGTTATTTTCAAATACTCCCCCTACACATGTGCTCCGAGATTAAAAATTGTATAGCACATGAAAGAAAGAGTTGCACTTAGAGTCTTAAAAATCACATTCTTCTATATCATATTTTAATTACAATTTTCTCCCCTTATTTTAAATAATAAAACACCTAGTATTTGAAATACCAATTGATTAAAATTTGACATGAAAACTTCCATGGGGAGAAAAATTATACCACCATATTGCATGAATTCATTTTTCTGATAGCTCCCCTTCAACAGTATATGTGGGATACCAATATTTAATAAAACTTGACATTTGAATGAAAAATTGATATGACACCACAAAATGTTGAAGACGAAGTGAGATGCCTTAGTGAACAATATATATTATTAATTGACATTAAGTTTCCATATTTTAATTTCACAAAATGTGTTTGGGTACATAAAATTAACATTTATGAAATGTACCAAACACATTAAAAGGCTTTGTTTTAAAAAACTCCCCCTCAGAAATTGATCCACATAAAATGACATTGTACGTACTACAATTCTTTAAAACTTATTCGAGGAAGGGAGTGTTGAACACACAATTTTAATAAATACCACTTTTTATGGAAAAATACCACAAATTATATTGTAGACAATTTTGACATTGAAAGTTCTTTTTTGAAAAAATTGTGTTCAACGATTTTAAGAAACACATGATAGAAACTTTCTCTTCTATTTTAAAGTAAGCGCACTGAAGCGTACACTTCCCTATAACATTCGGGACCGAGTTATGTACTGAGATGTACATAAGTCATAGAAATTTTTTTTAGAAATGACATGTTTTGAAAGCATTTGAAACTCCTGTTCGAACTTCATTTACACGCCCGTGTCGATGTTAATCAACATTTCTAGGTACGTAAATGTTATCGATTCCAAGAGACATTCGAAAGATTCTATTGGGTATTTTTGAAAATTTTCTGATTTTATATTTTTGTTTTTCTAGTTTTATATATTTCTATTTTCTTTTTGTTGGTTTTATATTTTTGTATTTTCTTTTTCAAAATTTTTTTTATAAAGCAAAAATAAAGAGAGAATAAAAATATTTACAAATCGAAGTTTCCATTAGCAGTGACAGTTGTAGCTAGAGTTGAAGTGGATGAAGTTGAATCAGGTTGTTGTTGACGTTTATTTGATGCATCAGTAGTAGTGACAGCGGAAGACTTTAAAACAACTTGATTTTCTCCATTGAAATATTCGTCGAACAAAGGACCGAATAGCAAATCCAGCTCATTTGACGTTGTTACTGTCTCAGCTGCTTGATGAACTTCTGTTGACAGAATGTTAGATTAGAGAGAGAAATGGTGAGTTACAAGTGAACAAATGCAACCAACACCCTCTCCATGTGTGGAGAGGGTTTCTTTTATACCCCTAGCCAACATGTAGGCGTATGGGCTTTTCTACTTGGGTCGGGCTTGGCATATCTTGGGCTTTGAGCCCGAAACACGGACAATATTAGATTACAATCCAAGCCCGTTGAACCCGACTAGCCTATTACTTTACAAGACCCAATTTGACTTTATAAGACCGATAACATTCTTGTTTGACTTAATATAATTAAGGCTAACAATCTCCCCCAATGTTGAGGTCTCTTTCTTCAAACTCCTCCGTACCACCGATAACATTCTTGTAGGAGTTTGCTTTGTTTTATCATTGTCTCCCCTGACGTTGAAGATATGACTTTTGACGTTTATGCTTTGCCTTGTTTTGGTCTTGTCTTGTTTGTAATGGCTTTGTTCATTCATGCTTTATGATCTTGATCTTGAGCCTTTATCTTTTTTACTTTGAGTTCTTGAGATCGTTATCTTGCATCATCTCCTTGACTTGAATCATCTTGATTTGACTTCCTTGATCATCTTGTGCTCTTGACCAACATGCTCATACTTGTTACATTCTTGTTTGACATATATGATTATAAGTCTAACAATCTCCCCAATTGACGATTCTTTATTTGATTATGAGGCTCTTTGATGGTGGGGAAGATTAGAATCAACTATCTTGACATGACTACTCTTAGATACATGCAAACTCCTAGATGTTTGATTGTTGCTCCTAGGTTTTGGTTTGCTATCATCAGTAGTGGTTTGAATTCTCGCAGAAGTAGGCACACTAGTTGTTGAGTTCCTATCTCTTTCTTGTATCTTTTTCTTAGCTACATCTAGATAGTGATTATGAACCATGTCATTTGAACTAAATCTTGGCATGTTCTTAGAACTATTCCTAGATGAGCTAGATGCAATCATGTGATCAGGTTTTGCAAAGGTGGATTCTGTTTTCTTAGGTAAATAATGTTGAGTGACTGGTTTTGACAAATTCTTATTCACATCAACTTGGGAGGCAAACCGTTGTTTTGACATTTGAGTCCTTTCAGATTTAAACACATTCGGTTTGTCTAACAACTGATTGGTTTCTTAGTGACGGTATAACCGGTTTCCCCAAGATTGATGTTTTATCAAACTTAGTATCTACACTATTTCCTTTTAACTTCCGTAAGTCATTTTTAAAGTAGCAATTGCAAAAACCTTTTCCTAAATCTGAGCTTTTAATTTAGCATTATTAGCAAGCAAAGATGTTGTCTGTTCTGTTGTCTTAGATCTCGTAATTTTAATAGAATCATACAAATCTTTGTAATGCTGTTTCAAAGTCTCATTTTCCTTACGTAATTTAGCCACACTATGTTCTAATTCGATGTTCATTGTTTCAAGTACATCAATTTTCTTTTCAATCTTGGCTTTATTACTTGTTTCATTCAAAATTTGACCATGTTGCCCCGATTTTAAAGCTTGATGTTGATATTTAAGTTCGAGAGCAATACAATGTGCTTCCATTCTTGAAAAATCTTTTTGAAATTGGGCAACAGTCTTTTTAAGTAAAATATTCTCAGACTCGAGTGATTATTTTGAGTATTCAGTTGTTTGGTTATCAGGTGATGAATCAAGCATAGGACTTTTAACTTGACATGTTTCAGGATACTGGTCAACCCTACCTTCAATAATGATTTTAGGTTGCTCAGTATGCTATTGTCCTATAGCAAATATATTGCATTCAACAGTCAATTGTACCTCAACCATTGGCTCTTCGTCATAAATGGGTCTGATATCTGCATCATCAGCATCTGTATCATTCCCTACCCTGCTGCTGTCATCTTGCACGTCTGATTCTGTTCCATTGCTTTCCATGACAACCAAACCATTATCCAGTGCTTTAGCCGTATGAATCTTACTCTCTAGCATCTGCATCTGTCTTTTATTCACCCTTCTTTCATACTGTCTTTGATGATGTGTTCTTTCAGCAATGAACTTCTTAACATTACCCAGGTGTTAGAGTAGTGTATCTCTGAAGTGTTGAACCTCGATTCCAGTGTATTCAACAAAGTACGTGTCTGTCATTTGATTGTCATAATCCAATGTAAACTTTGAATAGATGAACTTTTAGTACTGGTTGTTTACCACCCAAAAGGCTGTCATGGATCCCTCTTCTTGAAATTCATCTTTGTCAAGTTGCTTTTGTAGTTGATCTACGTTGAGGAGCATTGTTCTTGTGAGTTTAGGAGCATTGTACTTGTGAAAGTATCAGCATCTTGACCAAAGAGTGACATGAATGCCGTTTGAATCCATGTTCGATGCGAGTGCCTTTTAAGTCTCCTTTTGAAAGAACTTGAAGGTGTGAATGAAGAGATCGAAAATATGCCATGCATCTTTCTTTTGCTTTTGACATCTTATATTTGATTGCATGCACATCTTTTGTTTATAATTTCAAGCTGCAGCCTTTACTAATTTTCTGATGCAGCTCTGGAAATTACTGTCTTCTTTCTCAGAACAAGTGTTTTGTATGACAACTAAATCAACTTTCAATGAATCAACATTCAATGCTGGAATTGGATTTGAATGATCTTCTTGTGTTTGCATCAACTTCTTTTGTTTCAACACTTGTGGAGTTCGTTGTTGATGAAGAGTTTTCATCAAGATTGTATTTCCCATGGAATCTTATGTTAAAGATCGTTGCACGGGAAGGATTGAGCATCTAATCTAGTGTATTTCTGCATACGAGCTTGAATTGAAGTTGAAAGCAGTCTTTCAACGTTGTTCTGAGTTTTGTCAAAGTAGTCTTGCAATCAGTCTGAGAAAATAATTTCTTGGTAGATGCTCAACTGGAACTGTCTTCTCAGCCCATTGATACGTGTATGGTGGATTTTGGAGATAATAGTGGATGAGTTCACTGTTAGGTTTGGTGTCAATATATCTTTTGATTCTGGATTTCCACTGAACGTAATTACCCGGTGCTAACATTGGTGGACGATCTTTGCTACCCGCTTCTATGATAGCATTATGAAGAGCATTCGATGATTGAGTTTGCAAATTGGTATTTGAATTTAACATTTTAATGAAGTTGTGAATGGATATTAGATCTTAAGTGTTATGAAGTGTTGATTGTATTGTGGTGTGAGACAATGCAATTAACTTCTACGGGATTTTACAACTCTATGATTAAAACCGAGAAGGAAAAAGATTACTTGTTGGGATTTTACAAAATCAATAGAAAGACCGTGAAAGTAGAATTGATTTGAAGAAAAATTTGGTTAACCTAAAATTGACATGTTTCGCTTGAAGGTTTGCATATTTCGCTTGGCTAAAAATTGCATGTTTCGCTTAAATAATCAAAACATATTTCGCTTCAACTGCTATACATATTTCGCTTGAAAGCAATCCTGCATATTTCGCTTGATGTTGAACATATTTCGCTTGAGAGTTTAAAACATACTTCGCTTTAAAGTTCTAAACATATTTCGCTTGACAATTAACCTTCATATTCCGCTTGTCTTTTAACATATTTCACTTGACATTCAATATATTTTGCTTCTCACTTTTAACATATTTCGCTTCAAATTAAACCCGCATGTTTAGCTTGACATTTACACATGCATGTTTCGCTTGAACTGTCTTACATATTTCGCTTGCAGTTACTTTTGGGTGAGGACCACTTTGACTAGCAAACAAGATGTCCTTGACTTGTGAAGCTAAAATTGTAGATCTTGGTCTCCCTTGTATGACCGGTTGGGACCACAAAAAGGATAAGCCAGTCACAAATAAGCTTCGAAAATAAGCTCAAAATTTAGCAAAATAAGTTTAAAATAAGCCGAAATAAGCTCGAAAATAAGCAACCAAATTTAAGAAAACTAATAAATTAGTTTGAAGATCAACTAAAAATGAACGTGACCCTTGTGACTTTTCTAAATCGAACCCAACACACCACGTCTAGAAGAAAAAGAAGAAAATAAGCCGATTCTTAAATAAGCTTAAAAAGAAGTCTTATAGCTTATCTAAGACATGATTTTGCTACTAAAGGAGCTTAATAGCAAGTAGAGTAAAGAGATAAGAGGCTTAACAAACTAAAAAAAACCACAAGCTCTTTTGTCGATAGCTTTTACACCCAAATAAGCGATGAATTATAAGCTTATGACCACAAATCCAACACTAAACACCCCTTGGCTCTGATACCACATGTTATCCCACAATATAATCCAAACACAACAAATAAGCAAACCCAAATAAGCCCTAGATAAGCCGGAAATAAGAAAAGAGAAAAGAGAGATGAAAAGAACTTGGAATGTTAGATTAGAGAGAGAAAGTGGTGAGTTACAAGTGAGACAAATGCAACCAACACCCTCTCCATGTGTGGAGAGGTATGGGCTTTTCTACTTGGGCCGGGCTTGGCATATCTTGGGCTTTGAGCCCGAAACACAGACAATATTAGATTACAATCCAAGCCCGTTTATACCCAACTTGCCTATTACTTTACAAGACCCAATTTGACTTTATAAGACCGATAATATTCTTGTTTGACTTAATATAATTAAGGCTAACAGGCATACATACAGAAATGTGTGGCGTACTTCTTAGCATTTTCTGTTTTAGTCCTTTATTTTCTTCTAACTTGCTTTCCACTGAGTAGAAACACTTGTACTTTGATCGTTTTAAGTTCAGGATGTCTTCAAGTGAACCTGCACATATTTTAAGTATCAAAAGTTCACGAGAAATGATAAAATATATACAAATAACGCCGTCGAAAACATGTATAATTTAGGCATTATCAGTGAGAAACATTGCTCATTTTACTTTGGACGCAAGTACGTTACTATACTTTTTATATGTTTGCGGATTTGCCTAAGTACCGATAACTCACTATTGCCTACTATCATGAAGCGTTAATTACATGTTGTAAGCGCGAGTGCTATAGATAGATCTATTGGGACTAATATGCCCCATTCGAGTTTGGTGATTCTTACTCATATTGGATGTACTCGATCAAACGGACGTATATCATGTCGATTTCTAGGTGGTCTTGAGTTAGGACTTAGGAAACCTACTAGGGAAAGCCTTACTTGGCATTTTTATGCTGCATACTTTGTTTAGCTTCGGTGTCATGAGCTTAGTGCAAATTGTAAATACTTTTGATGGTAATTTCATGTGTTACAATTATCAATACGTTTATATGTAACACACGTAGCCCTATGATGTATTATTTTATAATGTAAATAATAATATTTAATTGTTTGTAATGTATTTTATAAGAAAATGGTAAAGTTATAAGTTAGAAATAAATAAGTGTAAAGTTATTTAAAGATAAGTGCTAAAGTTAAAAAGAATGAAACTTGAAGGGCTAATTTTGCTAATTAGGCAAAATGTATAGCTCAACGACATTGTTCAATAATCACTACCTATAAAAAGGAAAGCAAGAAAAAAGACACATGAACCTCTAGGATCCAGTAGAAAGTTTTCTGACCCAAACACTTTGTTTGCTCAACATGGTCAGAAATGTAATCTTTAATGCCTCATGATGCTTGTTTAATAAAATTCCCGTGAAAGAAGTCACTCGCTGCTAGGTGCCATCCAATAAGACAACAAACAGAAACAAACCCGTGAAAGAGCAAATAAGGGTTGCAACGAAACCAAAAAGACAGATCCCAAAAGGACATAGGTTTTCAATAAAAAAGACTACCACTGTGCATGAGAAACAACAAATCAATATCTTTCTTAGGTGGGCAACCCACGGGTAGAAATCCAGACTGCTTGTCTTAATAGGTTCCAACAGGAAAGACATTCCCTCTGAGCACAAAGCAAAGGTTGAAAGTGAACCCCCAAATGTTTCTAATGCAATATATCACCCTAACCAAAGTGGAAAGCGAACAACCTTAATTCAGTAGCAAGACTCTCCTTAAGTTACAGTACATCGTTCTATCCTAAAAAAAACAGGGGAAGGACTCAGAGTTTGGTTTGGCAAAAGAAGTTATCTCAGAAAACAGGGCTTCAAGGAATTTTGATCTGATGATCACTCAATGACGTTTGAACACAACAGTTCAAGCCTCGGTCGTCAATGTCAAATGGTGTCTGCTGAAAATAACACTTCAGGCCCCGTTCCTCAATGTTCAAAAAGACGTTTGAACAACGCAGTTCAAGCCTCGTTCTTCATCAAATGATGTCTGATCACAACAGTTCAGACCTCGCACCACAACGACAAGAGATGTCTGTTGAAAATGTCTCTTCAGGCCTCGTTCCTCAAGGACAAAAGGCGTCAGATTATGACAACTCTGACCCCGTGCCCCCAAGACAAAATGTTGTTCCTACAGCACAAAAGACAATTCTCACAACAAGTGTTAAGAATTTCTCTTCAGTCTTTACTTGAAGATTATTAACAATCCAACACACGGTCTGCTGAGAAAACAACCAATGATCAAGCACCCGAATGCATCATTTCAAGAAGATAATTTATTCAATCCAGTTTTTTAACACGGGTACACAGAAATTGGGAGTTCTTCCTCACACAACATTGATAATACCGTGTGCATTCATTTCAACCACAAAGTCATGATTAACAGATGGACCTAGAAGATCTCCATTAGACAAGTTTCGTGGAAATCCAACCATGCCAGTTCAACAAGACACAGCTGCGCACAGATCCTGAAATGTGTATGTTCGCGCTCACGGTAATATTGTAGAACAGAAGAACATTTAAGGAGGCCAATGGCTGTATTCGTCATGGATTCGAAGCAATGCAGGATGAACTTCATCGTAGACAGACTGAAAGTCTGGGAGACTCGCGACAAACACATGTGGCAAGATGGTTATTAAAGCCAAAGTAGGGGGTATGAAGAACAAGAAGGATGAAGATCAGACAGTAATTCGCAACCAAAGCGCGAACTGTATCTAAGGTTATGCGCAGGAAGAAGTGTTGATTTTGAAGATTCATTTGCTCGCAGTTGCTCGCTGGAAGCTGTTCGGTATTTTCGTGCCCGGGCAACACACAATCTTTTTCCAATCTAATCAGATGGACGAAACGGCATTTTCTTAATTGTCCACTGAAGGAAGATTTACGTGCTCAGCCGAAGGGTTCATTATCAGATCATCCAGAAAAAAGTCTACCTCTAAGAAAGCTTTGTATGGATTAAAGCAAGCCTCCAAGAGCCTGACGCTGAGCAACCGGATGCAATTGATACTCGCAAAAGCACCCTCTGGAGGATACATTCCTGTTGATAAAGACTATTAAGTTGGCTGTCAAAGAAACCAAACTGCCCTAGTCAATGTCCTTCAGCAGAGCAGAGTATGTGGCGTTATCTGCAAGTTGTGCTCAAGTAATGTGGATGAGGACACAACTTCAAGATTATGGCTTCAACTACAACAAAATACCGTTGTATTGCGACTCTCAGTCAGCCATAGCAATTTCATGCAACCCAGTACAACATTCGCGAACAAAGCACATCCATACTCGGATATCCATATCATAAAGGAAACAGGTTGAAAATGGTATACATAGAATTATATTTTTGTCAAACTTGAATACCAATTAGCTGACAGGTTTACGAAACCCCGTCCCTGAGGATCGGTTTAAGTACTGTCAAAGGATTGAAGAGATCTGTTTAGACTCCAGCGGAACTGAGGCTCTGACAATGAGCTGTTTGATATTAGTCTTCAAACATCACCAAGTACATTATTTTTGAAAAAGCAAAATACAAAAATATAAAACTTCAAAAGACAAAACCAAATCCGAAAAACAGAAAATTTCCAAAAAGAATTCTACTCTACATTCTCTTGTATCGAGAACATTTACGTGTTGAGAAATGTCGGATTACTTGTCACGGTGTGTAAATGAAGTTTCGAGCGAGAGTTGCAATATTTTTTCGAAACATGTCATTTCTAATGTTTCTAAATGGCTTAATTGCAAATATCAGTACATAACCCAGACTTCAAATAAAGAAGGTATATAACATCCTCACAACGAGAAAATTAAAACGTTTCTCGGTCTTTGAGCCTTTCTTACAAGACTTCAATGTTTTAGCTCTAGAAAAAGGATAGTGTACGTTACAGTGCGCTTACCCTTACCGTTAGAAGGAGAAGTCCTCTAACAACTGGTTTTTCAAAAATTATAACACATATTTATAGAATTTCTCGATGACAAATCATAATCTTTCAAAATTGCGTGTTTAACAATCCATCCCTCACATGTTTCAACGGACAACAATTTCTCAATTGGTCCTATTTTGAGGAATATTTTCGAAAACAAAGTTTAAATGTTCTTGAATACATCGATCAACGACCAATCTTATGTATTCAAAACATTTATCAAAATGTATCCAAACCATCATGACTAACCATATTTTCTCCCACAGATTTTTTCAAAGACATATTTAATCACAAGTATTTCAAAACTAAGTGTTTATTATGTACAATAATGGTAGAAAATGTAATAATAATATATCTATCGACTTCAAGGTGCTAAACAGAAAGAAAAGGTTGATAGTTTGATCTTAACCCAACAACATCTAATTACGACGATTCTGAAGTCATAAGTGTTTAGTTAAGAATCAATCCTATGATCCAACCATAAACCGAGGATCTAGCCCAAGATCATACAAACTTAGAAATAGCATTCCTTAGGTTAATTATTGGAGATAAATGTAGATGGGAAAAATGCCACTAAGATTGAAATAACACCTAAACAAACACAAAAGGGTGTAGTAATGACGTCCGGTAACAATGAAGGCGTTTGAAGAATTTAAAAAAGAAATGTATGATAAAAGGTCTAAAGAAAGAAGCCCTCCACACAACTTAAGGCAGAAACCGGGTCAATACATATGCTTTCAGAATCACAAAGTTGATTGCTGACATTGAAAACGACATCATGACCCAATATGCAATGAACAACCCTTCTCAGCCATTCGGGTTTCTCTTAACAGAAACTTGTCTCATTTGTCACGGAGATACACACGTTATCTATTGACATCTCACTCCGAGATTGTTGATATTGAATAGGTGGCAATATGCTCCAGCCTCCGAGTACTAAAACCAAAATGCACTAATTTGAGTCTGGGGGGGGGGGGGGGGGGGGGGAGGAGCCAAGAGATCAAGTCAAAATCTCCTTAGGAACATCCATGTCCAAACACTTGTTGACCATCATCATGTTTTCAACTGTTATCAAGAGTCTACGCAATATCATTGTGATATTTGCCAAACATCAGAGGAACTCTTTAAGTAATTCCGCAGATGACGAATGGAAATCCTTCCAGTGTCATCATCAAACCGCACTGCGGTAGGATGACTTGCGAATTCTCATAATGATCAAACTTGTGACAATGGATATCGATTTGTCCAGAAATGAATTGACGTGATAAATTTTATAAAACGATTGACACTCTCGATGTTGTTACAAAATAAATAGGCATGAATTATAAACAATTAACTAGGCACAAAATTGTAAATGCACTTAACGAAAATAAAACGCGAGCTAAAACTGAAATTTAAAATCTAAAACACGACTTTTATCAAATTTTATACCTAAAAATCACAAATTTAAAATGAAAATTAATGCAAAAAGAATTTTACTTTTTCAACTGTTTTTCTATTTTTAATGAATTTTCTAAGAAAAAGAAATTAATCTAAATTCTATTTTAAGTCCTAAAAATCACTTAGTGAGGGAAATTATAGAAAAATAGTTTTTAAGAAACTAATTAAGTGCAGAAAATTTAATAGTACAAAAAGCCCTAATTTTTATTACCTAATTAATCCCTAATTTGTTCAATTAAAACTTAAACCTAATTTTTATTAAACTTAACTGAAAATTATAAAACTAATTATTATATTCTAGAAAGATAGGGTAGGAAATGAAAGAAAGGAAAATAGAGGGTAGGCGGGAAAAGTAGTTAAGTTTGTTGGAGGTTGTTCAAGAAACGCGCTTTCTGTTTGAAAGAATGGAATATTGGCACTTTGAGTCCCTGCGTTTCACCGCCCATTTTGTAGTGTAGAAACAAGTTTCAAGATGGCAAGTTCAGTCCTTGTGGTTGATATACTTCTTTCTTCTTTTATAAAACACTTTCTTCTTATTTGCAACTTTGGTCCTTTAATATTTAAAACTTCAAAACAGCCCTTGAATCTTTGCACACTTGACAACTTTGGCCCCTTGACTTTATCTTGGGTCTTTGTCTTTCTTTATTTCTTTCTTTGACTGTGTCGGGCTGATCCGGCTTTTGATTTCTGGCTGATTTCTCACTCTTGCTCTTGTCTCTTTCGTTCCTTGTCGTTTCTTGTTGGTTTTTGATCGTTTTTGCTTCTTTTTGTCTTTTCAATCCTTACCTGCACAATTGGACACAAAAGCACACATTTTCTATTCTTTTGGCATTTTATTGGCTTTTATTAGGCAAAATCCCGGTAAATAGTGATACAATTAAGCAAATATCATGACCACGTCGATTGATTTTCAAATCAATTTCTCGTTTATCACTAATCGTAAACCTGCAGGTCGAAAACGGTGTAACGGCAACCTCATCCCATTCAAATGCTCAATCTAACAAAACATACTATCTAGAAAGCTCAAGATTTAAAATACAAAGACTTCTGCAAACCTGATTTAAAGCTTTCAAGATAATAAAGTATGAGCATGTTGTTGCAAGAGACTCAAGATCGCAAGATGCAAAGACGATAAAAACAACGACGAAGCTCAAAGTCAAGATCGCAAGCAATGAAGGAACACGTTACAACAGATAACGCAGACAAAGACCAAGACACTCGACTTAATACGACAAAAGCAATCTCACTGATCTCATGAAGTAGTCATCATGAACTCACTTCGGGGAGATTGTTACCTCAATTTATTGAGTCAATAAAGGAAAGCTCGTTCCCAGTTCAAGACTCAGCTTCGGGGAGATGTTACCTCATTTTATGAGTCGAACAAGGAAGCTCGGTCACTCTACGATGGAGCTTCGGTCTTTAAATAGTTAATGTTGTAATAGGATAATATCGGGAATCGGGCTCGATAGTTAATCTAATATTGTATATGTTTCGGGTTTAATCCCAAGCAAAACCCGAGCCCGGGTCCTAGTTAAATATCCCGCGCGTCATTTAACGCGACGGGGTATATAAGCTTTTTCTTATTTAGAAAAAGAAAGTTGTTTTCATTATCAAAAATATCTTTTCTCATTTCTCTCTCATTTCTCTCTCCTCTTTCTCTCTCTAAACAACTCACTCTCTTTCTCCTTTCTAGTTTGATTCGTGTATGTTATATGTGAAGTGAAGTGTTATCGGGATCCTACAGATATGGTAAGGTGTTTTCTTATGTCGAGGAATTACAGATGAATGGTTTTGAGTAAAACATGCTGTTGCAATTGCTTCAGCCCAGAAGAACAAAGGAACTTTAGTGGCGCTTAGCATTGTTCGAGCAGCCTCAACAAGAGTACGTTTCCGTCTTTCAACAACGCCGTTTTGTTCAGGTGTTCGAGCAGTTGATGTTTCGTGTCTTATTCCCTCTTTTGCAAAGTATGCATGAAGAGTTTTATTAAAAAATTCCGTGCCTTTGTCAGTTCGAACTGTTGTAACTTGAGCATGAAGTCCTCTTTGGACAAGTTGTTAGGAAATCAATAGTAACTCTAGTGTTTTCATCTTTGGACCTCCACGAATGAGCCAAGTATATCGGGAGTAGTGCATCATTAATTACAGAACATATACGTTTCCATTAATGCTTTCTACGCCGCATTGACCACATAAGTCCATGTGTAGAAGTTGTAACTGTCTTTTTAAGCTCGGGGTAGTCTTAGTGCGAAAAGACTTTCTTTTTGCTTTCCCCAGCTCACAAGAAGACACATATGATCTTTTGACTAATTTTAATTGTTGGAAGCCGATTCACAATATATTCCTCGAAAGCGAAGTTATGAGCCAAAGTTTAAATGAGATAGACCATGAAGCCATAGCATGCTTGAGACATTTCTTTAGCCTCTTAAGCAAATTGGATTGGGAGTTGTTGAGTTTTGCAGAGTAATGGAATACAAATCTGTGCCACGGGAACCTGTGAGAAGACCATTTCTCTTAAAATCACGGATATAACATGTAGACTTCCGAAAAGCAACTTCCAAATCCGCATCACATAATTGACCAACGGAGAATAAATTATGATTTAGCCCTTCGATGTAATAAACCCGTTTGATCATTTCCAAACTTCACCATTCCCAGAAATTTCTCCACAAAGTTAGTTAGAAGTTTGAGATTTCCGGTCATGTGATTTAAGCACCTAGAGTCGACGATGAATGAATATCTCTAGCGAGCTGCAAAAGAATAGAATACAATGGAGTATTGGACACATAAAGCAAAGGCCTAGTAGTCTTATGTTTCCAAAATATTAGTATTCTAGATGCATTTCCTAAAGGCATACTAATGTTTGGGTTAACATTTCCTATTTTGAGACTCTAGGTTTCCATTGTACCGGGTGGTGTATACTTAATACCACCAACCTGTATGCTTACTAACTTGCTCATATAGCTTCCCTAGTTATGTGGTCTAGATTC
The DNA here is from genome assembly GCA_026074375.1 of Tanacetum coccineum. Lineage (NCBI taxonomy): Eukaryota > Viridiplantae > Streptophyta > Magnoliopsida > Asterales > Asteraceae > Tanacetum > Tanacetum coccineum. Next base: position 49,895 of record BQNB010015683.1, on the reverse strand, counting down.
TTGACAGTGGAGGTACTTTGCAACGGTTTCTTATTGGATGTTGCACAGATGGTTCACAATATGCTTGGGTTCCTCTATACTAATAGGCACAATAATTGGTTGTCTAGTCATAGAATTAACGCCATTAATATAATGTAAGAACACAAAAATCATGATTGTCCCATTCACACACTGTATCCACAAGTAACACAGACAAAGTTGACATTCGAGGTCTTAGCATTCAAACTGTCATTACACACAGTTACAAACATTTTATTATTAGAAAACTTAAAATTTCTATGGTGGTCTTCTACTTCTTGCTTCTTCCTTTGACTATTGTTAGACATGACTCTATCTTCTAGTTGATTGCTTCTTATGCTGTGGTTTTCTAACACTATAGTGAATTACTCCTGTAGAGAAAGGATACGCGTTTAATAGTTTTCCTAATGTCTTGAGGCAACCGAGGTGTTCTAGTTTGATTAGGCTTTGTGTGCACTTTATACATTCCTGGTGCAATCATATTTGTGTTCTTGAAAATTGGCAACACAGTCTGAGCAAAATCTAATGGCAGTGACTGGTTTTGAAAAATCATGGACACGTATTAGTGTGATAATTGACTTTGACTTTGAGAAATCTGTCTTTGAAAGAGAATCTAAAAAATAGCTGGTTTACCTAAAATTGATTGTCTTTGACTTTTAAAAGCATTCGGTTTGTCGGAAATAACGAGGATTTTTTAACTTATTTTCCACATATTTTTCCTTTCATCTTTTTTCTATGAGTTTCTTCAACTCACTCTTGCAATTCCTTTTATCTTTGTAATTGAGCTTTCAAGTATTGAATTTCAAATATTGTTCACGTCTTCAGAAATACATTTGACTGATTTCTGAAAGATTTTCATTGTTATCTTGTCTTGCACTGTTGTACATTCAAGTTTAAGGTTAATCGCATGTTTTTGAATGCTTCAAACTCTTTGACATTGTTATACTTTTTGAAATCTCCTTTTTTTTACCCCCAAGATGTTCACATATTCACATGTTTCCCAAGTATCAAAATGCAAAGTAGTAACTTCATCGAGATCAGTGTACACACCAGTATTGCATTCATGTGATCCACATAGTTATATTCCCTTGAACGTCGGTCATTTCATTCAAAACTGTTTTTTGAGCTTCCATTTGAGATTTGGAGAGTGTTTACTTCAGTTCAAGAGAAAAGTAACTCATCAACAACATTTCATTGTCAAACACAAGTGAAATTTTACCTAAGTCCGCAGTGATACTTCTAATTTGAGAAAAAATTTCCTTCGATTATGTTTTGAATGAAAGGATTCATGTTACCAAAATATGTTCTTTTAGCGATTGTTTGTTTGCAACGTTCCACTCCATCAAAAATCGTGTCAACACTCTTTTTAATATTGAAAAGTTGTTTAGAGCTTTTACACTTTTGATCCCAAGAAATGGATTCATCCATTCGTTTTTCTAACAAAGTTGTTTGTTTTCGAAAAGACTCTTTGGAAAATTCATTATTAGAAGATGTATGACTCATCTTTGACGTTCTTGGAAAATAGTGTTGTTCAGGCGACTTTTCCCGTTGTGGAACGAACAAATCATAAAGATTATTCAACTGGTCATAATCAAACGGTCTGATTAAATCGCTTAATTTTGATCGACTTTCTTTGTCAAGACGAATCGTTTCGTCAGATTCAGGGGCTAACATTAACGCAAGATTATCATTATAACAACCTATATCATATAGGACTAGATGCGCTCTTTTGACTTTCTGAACCTCAGGTTTTGCAATACTCTTTTACAATTACGAGTAATATATTCATGATTTGACAGATTTGGCCGGGTTTTTTATATACAATATCATTCAAAACCTTGACTTTGTTTTCTAAAGCAATGACTTTATCAAGTTCTTTGTCTTCACGAGTTTTGTAAAGCTTAATCTGAGCCTCTTTTGCTTGTGACATTATGGAGATGGTTTCTTGATGTGCACAAAGCTCCTTTTTCATATCCAAAATCGTTTATTTTAAATCATTTATTTTTCAAGTATATGCATTAAATGACTTTTCAAAATCAATTTTGTATGACATTAAATCCCCTTTAGCTTTTGCACAATCAATTTCCACATTTGACGCATAATTCACATCATATATAACTTATCAAGTTCTGCTTGGAACTTCTTAAGTCTTTAAACATCAACTGATTATCTTAGACATTCATTTGTTTTGCTTCTTTGAAAATGTTTATTGATGATTCCTAAACTTTATTTTTAGTTTTTTGAATCCGCAATTTCACCTTTCAATTTATCAACTAAAGCCTTGTTTGATGATTCCAAAAATTTATTTCGGTTTTTGCTGTCATCAATTTCACATTTTAGTTTCTGAATTAAAGAAGCAAGAAAATCACGTTCTTAATCAAGATCATCAGTATCATCCTGACCTCTATTATAACATATATCCAATTAATCAATAGTGATTTTGGTGTCACCTTGTTCGCAATATATTTGTTTTAGATTCAGTTGCTCAGGATGTCATTTTTTCCTGGCAAACACATTATAGCTGTCATTATTGTTTTGTACCTTATGCATTGGCTCATCATCAAAGATTGGTCCAGAATTGTCAACTGGATCTGGAGTAACCTCTTGAATATGTGCCATGTACATATAATGTGCTTCCAATTCCTGATCATCAGACTCATCATCAGTATCATCTTTCCAATCAACTTGGTCTGCATTCAACTAAACCCCAGCTTCCTCTTGTTTACACAATAACATCTTTTCCTTGTGATAAGCTGCATCCTTTACTCGTTTTGGTTCCTGACATTCCTTTGATACATGCCCATATTCCTTGCAGTTATAACACTGAATCCCAAACTTCTGCACTACTTGAGTACCTACATTTTCCCTAGCCCCAACAACATTAACTGCCCTCTGATTATCATACCCAGTTCCTCTGTTGATTCTTGGAGAATTATCTTGATTAGCTCTACTGGTGTTTGATGAAGTTTGAAGGTTGTTGTTGGTAGGTTTGTAACGAGAGAGAAATTAAAGCCATGAGTTTGTCAATCTCTTTTTCCTTTGACATTTCATCATCTTCAGTAACCGTAGCAGGTTCTGGACCATAAGTAGGAGCAGAAGAGGTAACAATTATTTTTCCTCTGTTTCTTGGTAAGATTTTTTTTTTGTTGTGATCTGGTGGAGGAATATTAAGTGTTTTGAGTAGGATGGTTTTGAGGAGGGTTAAACTGGTTGTTGTATGAGCACAAGTACAAGTGGATTATCAGTACGTGCTAGTCTTTTCCACTCTATCTCATTGACTTCATTCTGTGATTTGCCTGCAGGAGTCATAATGTTTTGTGATAGGAGACAGTCGTCACTCTTGACTCTGCTTAACAAGTGTCACAAACCTTTTGCATTCTGGTTTGTAGTTTTGAAGTAATAACTGGACATTTTACTTGATGATTTAAACTGAATCCTGACAAGCTCAATTCATCATCTTGTAGAACCGTTGAGTAATACAATTCAAGTGATTCCCATCCCGGGAATGTGAATTTTCCAAACTCCCATATAAATTGGTCAAGATTCTTGAACATTGAGTTAATTCACCTTGTTTTCAACCTTTCATTCTTTTTTCCATATTTCACAGTGCATTAGGACAACAACATTGTGGAGTTAGATACGTTATCTATCCTGTGAAATGATCTAGAACGGCTCAGCTTCGGCATTCAGTTGATCCGCGTATGTCCTTGTAACATTCTTTTAGTTCACTATATCCCTTTCTGTATTTTCTCAGAACACCTTCCAGCAACTGAACTATCATCTTAGTCCATTAATACGTGTATGGTGGATTTTGGAGACATATTGGAAGAGTTCACTAATATAGGTTTGGGGTCCAATGTATCTCTTGAATCTGGATTTCTGGATATATGTTTAATTACACATACCATTTTTCATATTAAGCGAACCTAAATGACTAAAAACGTACCAAAAATACATTGTATTTGTATGTTTGCATTTGTATTGTGCAGGAAACGGATATTCAAGAAAAGGAGCAAAAAGAAAGCCAAAGACAAACAAATCCAAGCACGGAGTGAAAAGGGCAAAGTCAAAAGTCATCAAAATGAAGAAAATACAACTTGAGGGGCTAAAACTGCCAAGTCTAAAGTTGTGTTACAAAGTTATAAGAAAGGAGGGACCAAAGTTGCAAACCGGGTAGAGATTACATTTAAGTTATACAACTTGAGGGGACCAATCTGCCTACTCCCCCAAAAAAGTCTTCTTTCCCGCCCCAAAAACCCAGTTACAACTGGTATGTCGCCCATACTTTCTTCCCTGCAAAACCACTTCTCTCCCTAGCCAAAATCATTTCATCCACCCTACATTTTCCCCCCAGCTGTATAAAAGTCCATGTTGGCAATCCCTCACCATTCCCAAAACATTTTCGATGGCTAAGATTGTTTCAAAAGAAGCACAAAAGGAATTGAAGGCTGGGATTTGTTTTAGTCTCTCCTCACACAACAGCACACTTTATTTTTATCTCTCCAAAGAAGCACAAGCTGCAAGATGAAGCTTTGGCTATAATAGAAGCATTTTGTACAGTTCCGTTGCGGCATGTTAGTTTTTAGCTTTTAATCTTAAAAATAATTTAGCTTAGTTTTCAGTTGGTTTCAAGGTCAATTTACATCTTTTACTATCTCATCTTTGTAACACTTTACAAGATAATTGCAATGTTTGAAGTATTTTAAGTCAAAATTACAATACCAGTGTTAAGTTTTTCTCCAAGTCATATGTTTTTTGTGTTCAAAAAGTTTCTCATCACAGCTTCCATAGGCTGTTTTCATTAATGAAAATAATAAGTTAAGTAGTTAAGAGAAAACATAAGTATCACTCTCCAAATACACCACAGCTTAGTTTATGGATGATAAGCCGGTTCTAGATGGGCTTATGGACTCTCACTAGCTTGTTTTATACGAAGAAGAGCTTGTAGATTCTCGTGTTTTGACCCTGTTTTGAGCAAGGTGTTGTAAGTTTTCTTTTCCTTATTGTATCTATTTTCTGCAGAACGAGTTTTAAGTGCTTATTTTGCTTATTTGCTAGTTGAAAAATATTTACTTTACTTTCTTACTTAGTACTGATAGTTCACTTGTTAAAACTGTTAGTTATAAGTTAATACTGCTAGTTCACTTTTGGAGCAGTATTAACCTTAAAGCTACCAGTACTAACTCCAAGTTAGTACTGCTAGTTCATTTTTAGAACAGCACTAACTTAACACTACCAGTACTAAACTCAAGTTAGTACTGTTAGTCTTAACTGTTAGTACTGGTATTCGAACAACTAGCTTATCAGCTTATATTTCAACATATTTAAAATTTCTTTAGCTTTTTAAAGTAATTAAGTCCTATTTTAGTCTACTATATTCATTAGAACTATTTGCCTTTCAAAATAATTTTAAAGAGTTTATCAGTTTAGTTTTCTAGCTTAATATCATTTTAGTTTATTCTATTTGTCTTATTCCATTACTAATGCTTATTAAGGTTAGGTGAACTTCTTTTTTGTTATAGCTGTTTGCTTTATCTTATTAATGCGCTTTAAGTCTTGTTAGCCTAGCATTACTAACCTTAAGCTAACATTACTAACTTTACCTAGAATACTAATCCAAGTTAGTACTGGTAGATAAAACTGTTAGTACTGTTTATGTTGTTTATCTTGTTAAATTTAGCTTAGATTGCTTTTTATATTTGCTTATTTAGAGTTAGTTTAAGCTATTTAACTTATCTTAGTTTTATTTGAGCTTATTTGTGTCTTAGGTTTAAAGTTTTAAGCGTGTTTTTGTCATTCGCTATTTTTTATTCTTGTTCTAGTTTTATTCTCTTTGCATTTTTATGTGTTTATTGCTTATTGTTATAAATTTTAGTAGACAAATAATTCCTTGTGACATCCAAACACAAATCATCAATCGTCTTGCGATTTTCCATTTCAGCCTCGTTGGGAGACAATAACGACCCGGAGACACCAATACAGCTTCCGTGTGTTTTCTTGTCTCTCGAGTGTTCGTCCCTTGGTGCATTTAAACATATATAAGATGATTTTTAAGGGAGTGATTTGCGCGTGTCAAATTTTGCGCCGCTGGCCGGAGGCCTTTGAAACAATTTCGTTACGTTGGAAATTTTTTTATTTACATATGTGAATATTTTCTTCTATAAAAATATAAAAAGTTCAAAAATATTTTTCATTTTCTTTTACTAGTATAATTAGTCAATAGAAAAGAAAAATATAAAACATTTGACCATTAAAAAGAAATAAAATTCACAATTGGTAAAAATACCAAAATATAATATTCTCAATTGAGGTATTATCATAATAACTTCCGGTGAACTTATTGGTTCCCAACTCGAACAAAAGATTTAAAACTTACCATTTGTGTCTCTTACGATATACGGCTCACCTTGAAAAGTTAAACAAGCTATAAAGTGGGTATAAGGAGGGTTGTTCCTAGGAACTACGACCCGAAAGGAGAAATAAGCTTCGCGCTATTCCTACTCCTCCGCTCACCTGTGCGTTTATCTTTTTTAAGAGCTACCGTGAAGTAAGTAGATTATTTGGGTTCAAGTTGTCTAGTTTTAGGTTCTTGTCCGGTAAAATAGATTGTGAATAAACTGAAAAATCCAAAAATACTCTTCTTGTTCTCTATTTTAGTGCATGCGCACTCGTTCTAAAGCTCGTCGTCTACGACAACAACAACAACAAGTTCCTCCGAATCTTGTTGAAACTCCCAAAGACACGATGGCTGATAATCGAACTATGGCAGAATTGCTCCAGGCTCCCACCGAGGGATACGAGGACGCAATTGTTGTTCCTGAAATCGAAGCAGCAAATTTTGAGATCAAGCATGGGTTGCTAACTCTTGTCCAGAACAAGCAGTTCTTCGGACATGACAAAGAGGACCCACATGCCCACATCCGTTACTTCAATAAAATCACCTCTACTTTGAGATATCCTAATGTCCCGACCACATCAATTAAGTTGATGCTTTTTCCTTTCTCTCTCGAGGGGGCAGCCCGAATATGGCTTGAGAAAGAACCCCCTCGATCAATTCAGACATGGGATGATCTCGTTGCCTAATCATAAATCATTTTTTCCCACTTCTAATACAACAAATCTTCGGAACGAAATTACAAAATTTCAAGCAAAGATTGATGAATCGTTTAGTGAGCTCTGGGTTCGATTCAAAGATCTTCTCCGAGCATGTCCACATCATGGATTCTCGGAGCTTCACCAACTTGATACATTTTACAATGCCTTAAATGTTAATGATCAAGACTCTTTGAATTCCGCCGCAGGTGGTAACTTTTTGGACAAAAGGCCCATCTGAGTGCTCAACAATCATCAGAAAGCAAGTCCAAATTCGTAACCTCTCCGGGAAGCAAAGCCATTGTTGCTAAAGTGAGTACGGAGCACTTCCACCTCGTGTATCTCCCGATAGTTGCTGAATTGAAAGATATGTTAAGCTCTACTTCTCGACAAGAAGAACATCTCCAAATCCAGCTCCGCTCCCGTAAAGCGGTTGAGCAAAGTTGTGTTACACTGAGTGGTGTCCCACTCATATCATAATTTGTCATCCGGCTACCGATAGCAACAATTACCGAGATAACATCCAAGAATACGTCTCGCAAGCAGCCGCAGCAAATTTCAACCAAGGAAATTCCGGTTACCGTCCGCCACCGATGGCAAACCAAATCAGACCACCCGGTTTTCCTCCCATGCAACACAACAGCAAAGCCAACAATCAGAATCGTTGGAACCAAACCAGAAACCGTGTGAATGTCTACAACCAGGGTCGATATTCCCACGCCCCAGTTCAACAACAAGCCCCAATGTATCAACCCCCGGTTAATCAACACCCAGCTTACCAAGCTCCAGCTCATCAAGCTTCGGGTGTGTCAAAAACGATTTGAAGCAATTCAAGGCTAATGATGCGTTATGCATAATATGCAAACCAAATGTCCAACATAACCGACTTGCTCACCAAAATCTAAATTCCAAAACCAAGCTTCTCATCAAATTCCGGGTACACTTCCTAGCAACACCATTGCTAACCCGAAGGGTGAATTGAAAGCAATCACCACCAGAAGCGGTGTTTCATATGATGGACCTCAAATTCCACCTCCGGTGGTGGAAGTTGAAGCCGAGGTAACAAAGGACACGGTGCTTCTAAACGGAACTACCAAAAACGTCCAACCTCCATAGTCCCAAGTTGATGAACCAGTTGTCATGCCTAGAACCAAAACGACTTTACCATATCCATCTAGGGTAAACAAGGAGAAAATCCGCGAAAAGGACGACCTTTTAGCTTTGAAATTCATGGAAATTTTTCGGAATCTCCACTTCGAGCTAAGCTTCGCAGATGCCCTCCTGCACATGCCTAAGTTTGCTCCGATGTTCAGAAAGCTTTTGAACAACAAAGACAAGATCTTGGAATTAACCAAAACACCGGTTAATGAAAATTGCTCCGCAGTCATCCTAAAGACATTTCCCGAAAAATTAGGAGACCCGGGTAGATTTCTGATACCGTGTGATTTTCCAGAGTTGGATGAATGCTTAGCCCTGGCCGATCTCGGTGCAAGCATCAATCTAATGCCACTCTCCGTTTTTGAAAAGCTTAATCGCCAAGGGCTGACCAAAACTAGGATGGTACTCGAGTTAGCCGACCGATCAATCTCCACTCCCACCGGCATAGCCGAAGATGTTTTTGTGAAGGTTGGAACCTTCTACTTTCCAGCCGATTTTGTGGTAGTTGACTATGATGCCGACCCAAGAGTCCCGTTGATTTTAGGAAGACCATTCTTAAGAACGGCAAGAGCCTTGATTGATGTACACGGTGAAGAGATGACCTTAAGACATGATGACAAATCCGTGACTTTCAAAGTAGGTGATACGAAAAATTTCTCCTACAATGCCATGGAATCAGTTAACAAGGTAGACTTTATTGATATAGCGTGTGAGGAATATTCTCAAGAAATTTTAGGATTCTCGGAAGTATTAGCAAATGGAAATTCCACTCCTTACTTTGAACCGATTGTTGATACCACTTCTCCCACCCTCACTCCATTCGAGGGAAGTGATTTCATTCTTGAAGAAATCGAGGCTGAACTTTCTGATACTTCGTATAAGTCAGGAATTGATGATGCCAAATGTGATCTCGAGAAGGACATTCTTCTTCTTGAAGCTATCCTAAATAGTGAGCCCTTACCACCACTTCCCAACCATGCAAATTATTTTCCTGAAGTTAGAAAAGAACTTAAGAATTGTGAAGCCAAAACCGATGGAACATCAATTGATGAACCTCCCGAGGTCGAGCTCAAGGACTTACCTCCCCACCTCGAATATGCATTTTTGGAAGGTGACAACAAGTTACCAGTCATAATTGCTAAAGATTTGAGTGTCGGGGAGAAAGCCGCTCTCATAAAGGTGTTGCAGTCCCACAAGCGAGCCATCGCTTGGAAACTCTCCGATATCAAGGGTATTAACCCGGAATTTTGTACTCACAAAATTCTAATGGAAGAGGACTACACACCAGCGGTCCAACATCAGAGACGGGTAAACCCAAAAATCCACGATGTCATAAAAAAGGAAGTTGAAAAACTTCTAAATGCTGGATTAATTTACCCTATCTCGGATAGTCCCTGGGTAAGCTGGAGCACTGTGTACCAAAGAAAGGTGGTTTTACCGGTAGTTGAGAATGACAAAATGAGTTGAACCAACTCGATAGTTACGGGATGCTGGTAATGCATGACTGACCGAAAATTAAATGAATCCACCCCGAAAGGACCCATTTTCACTACCATTCATGGACCAAATGCTCGACGAGGCTCTTGCGGAACAAATACTATTGTTTTCTCGATGGTTTTCTCGGTTTATTATTCAAATACCCATCGACCAAATGACAGGAAAAGACAACAATATACTTGCCATACGGAACCTTTGCCTACCTCCGCATGCCCTTTGCCTCTTGCAATGCCACCAGGTACATCCAGAGATGTATGATGGCAATCTTCCACGACATTATCGAAAAAACGTATGTGAAGTTTTTTTATGGATGACTTTTCGTTTGTGGAGAAGATCTTTTTCCTCTACATTCTAACCCATTTGGAAAAGAGCATAAGTCGGTTGTGAAGACACCAATTAGCGCTAAACTGGGAGAAAAGCCCATTTCATGGTTTAAGAAGTCATTGTCTTGGACACAAAAATCTCCAAGTCCGTGAAATTGAGGTCGATCGAGCTAAATTACGTTATCGCAAAGGCTCCCCTCACCCGACTACTGACAAAGGCATCCGTAGTTTTCATGGGCATGCACACGGGTTTTTATATAAGATTCATCCAGAATTTCTCAGAAAAAAAAGGGGGGGGGGTAAAAATAGCCCGTCCCATGACCCATTTGCTTGAAAAAGAGACTCCGTTTTATTTCTCCAAAGAGTGTATTGAAGCATTTAACACTCTTAAAAAGAATCTAACCGAGGCTCCAATCCTGATTGCCCCAGACTGGAATGAACCATTTGAGCTTATGTGCGATGCAAGCAGATTCGCTCTAGGTGCGTCTTGGGCAACGTCATGAAGAAACATTTCAGACCTATACACTATGCAAGCAAAACATTGAATGAGGCAATCACGTTACACCACGACAGAGAAAGAAATGTTAGCCGTGGTGTACGCATTCAAAAAATTCCGATCTTACCTTGTCATGAACAAATGCCTGTTATTACGGATCATTCAGCCCACAAGTATCTCTTTGCAAAGAAAGATTCTAATGGCGAGATTGCTCCGTTGGGTTGCTCCTTCAAGAGTTCGACTTTGATGTAGTTGACACAAAAGGAGCAGAGAACCTAGCGGCTGATCATCTATCACGATTAGAGAATCCTCACAAGAATGAGCTCGATCCAAAAGAGATAAATGAAAAATTTCCTCTGGAAACTCTTAGTTCGATTGCTGCTCTGATCTAGAACCACCATGGTTTGCTGACATTCCGCAAACTACCATGCGGAAATTTCGTGATCAAAGGGATGTCATCCCAGCAGAAAAGAACATTCTCACAGACGTGCAGCATATTACGGTAAGATCCTTCCTGTTTAAAATCTGTGCGGATCAAGTTTTTTTAAAATTCGACGTTGCATTTTTGGCAAAGAATCCATAACACCTTATGGCTTGCCACGATGGTCTCCCGGTGGCCATCACGGTCGAACTACAACACAAAGAAAAGTCTTTGATTCCAGATTCTTTTGGCCCCACAATCTACAAAGATCCCATGAGTTTGGTTAAAAACTGCATCTCATCCAATCGCCCCCCCCCCCCCCCCCCCCACCCCACCCCCACGACCCCATCCAGAGGCCCCCGCCCCAGCCCCGTCAAGGAAAAGTTTCACACGTGAGATGAAACCAACAAAATTCCATACCTAGCTTGTGAAATCGTTGACATCTGGGCATGACTTAATGGGCCATTCCCATCATCCAAAGGCAACAAATACATCCTCGGTGGCCGTTGATTATTTATCAAATGGGTTGAAGCAAAAGCGCTCCCCACAAGTGACGCCCGAGTGTTTGTAAATTTCTTAAAACTCTCTTCGCCAGATTCAGGGTCCCCTCGTGCAATCATAAGTGATCGCGATCACATTTTGCAAATGACCAATAATTACAAGGTCATGCTTAAATACGGAGTCACTCCTCAGTTCTCCACCGCCATATTCATCCACAACAAGTGGAACAAGTTGAGGTACCAAGCGTGGCTTGAGAGAATTGTCTTTGAGAGATCAATATGAAGAGAACCGTACATCTTTGGTCAGATAAGACGATATGCTTTTATGGGCCTTCGCACAGCTTACAAAACACCCATCGGGTGTACTCCATATCAAGTTATCTACTGGTAAAAGCCTCCATCTGCCAATTGAGTTTAGAACAAAAGGCCTACAAGGCCTTGAAACATACAAACTTTGATCTTAAAACGCTGTGACCATCAGAAAGTGCAACTAATGAACTTATTGAGCTCCGTGATGAAGCTTTGAAACTCTTGATCCTATAGAGACAAGACAAAGAGGAATATCACGCTCCTAAGAATCAAGACCGTGTTTCAACGTCGTGATCGAGTCCTCTCTCTTTAACTCTATATTGAAGATTGTCTCATTTTCTCAGGAAAGCTTAAAACCCGCTGGTCTGGACCATTCACTATCACACATGTTTTCCCGTACGGCACCGTCGAGCTATCTCAAAACTCCGGGCCAAACTTCAAAGTGAATGGTCATCGTGTTAAGCACTACTTTGGAGGGGACGTACCACAGTTGGTAGTCCCAGATCTCCAAACATTCCCTAATGTCCAATAATTTCAGGTGACGGGTCAAGCATAGCGACCTTAAACAAGCGCTTCGTGGGAGGCACCCCATGCTTATCGTAGTATTATGTAAAAATGAATAAGTGTTTTCTTGTTGTATGGAGGTTTGCCTTTTCCATCACCCGTGTTTCGTGTTTGTGTTGTTAATTGTCCAGGATTGCCCGGATTGTGAAGATCTCTCGTGCTTGTATCTTTATCAAGAGTTTCACATCCTCAGCTTCATTTTGGGAATCCAGTATCCAAATCTAATCGACTAACGTTTTATCTTTTGGCACACTTCATAAACGGCCTTAGATTTACGTAGGTACCCCTTTGAAACATCGAGGACGATGTTTAGTTCTAGTATGGGGGGATCTTCGATTTGATTTTTGCCTGCAGCCGTTGTTATCACGTAATCCCGTTTCTACCACCAAATTTTGCAAAAAATAAATACCAAAAAAAAAAAATTAAGAATTTTCAAAAATAAAATAAGTGTTTTATTACAGTTTCAACTTTCCTAATGGGTAGAATGAGAATAATTTTTGACTCGATCGGGCGTATTGAGCCATAGCTAGTTCCTTCAGGCCGAGCTTTCACAAATTCTATTGCTTTAAATTTTAAAAAAGGTGAAGAACAAGAAATGATAGAGTTAAATATAAGTTTATGTGTTAAGCAAGATTCATCTCAAAACTTATATGAATAACTTGTGTTCTTTTTCTCCCATAAGCTTCTAATCCACCTAATCACACGTGCTTGTTCAACTAAGTCAATCGATGTTTTCAGAAAAAGCTTCAAATTTGTAACTTGATTCTTTAAAAGCAAGGTTTTGAAAGATAAAATGCCAAAGAAGCAAATGAAGTAGGAATGCAAAATGATACGAATATTGTAATTATGCCAATGAAGCATACATTTGATCATATGGAGTAGTAAAAGATGTGTCGGTATCCCACTCCAGCTAACCACGAGGGTGGGGGTTCAAAATAAGAGTCTTTTACTTCTAGGGATTTGTGTGTTGTATATTCACTTGGAAGAAGGTCTAGGTGAGGGTTCTCCAAACTAAAGACCACCGATCACTTCGCCATTTAGAAGAAGGTGTGATGTGATTTTCCCAGTGACAACTGGATATCGATTTGGTCCAGTAAATGAATTGACGGTTGATGAATTTTGATAAAAACATGACACTCTCGATGAATTTTGATAAAAACTAAGCAACACATTCCTAGCTTTAAGAACTTATGAAAATGATAAATATGTTGCAAAAAGTTCTATGGTTTAAAATCAAGTTACATGTGCCTAATAAGTTGTTGCTTTGAGTCGTGATTCATCTTGAATTACGACTATGAAAATAAGTTGATCTATGGTTGAGACGAGCACACACATTCAAATCATATATCCATGTTGGGAGTAAAAAGTTCACAAGTCATAAGTATGAGGGCTTAACATCTAAACTTATATCAACAATGATCTTGTTTAATTGCTTGGTTTAGATCTAGTGAAAAATCGGGGACGATGAATTTATCCGTCAGGACGTCCATAGATTATTCTACGGACGCTTCTCATTCTATGATCCCAATGTTGATAAAATAAAGGAAGTCAATCAAGTAGTTAAGAAAAGAAATAGAAAAATCCAAAAATATTAGTGATAGTTAGTGTACATATAAAAAAATGGTGAAAACGGGACTCGTCGAAGCTATTGATTCTTTAGTTCCCCTTGACGAACACTTTGCTACTTTTCGAGGTAATTAGTCGAGGGGAGGCCTAGATTCTTAGTTTTCGTTGAGTATTTACTTCATAACATTGCGTGAGGACACGGCAATACCTTAGTATGGGGGATTTTGATATGTGTTTAATTACACATACCATTTTTCATATTAAGCGAACCTAAATGGCTAAAAACGTACCAAAAATACATTGTATTTGTATGTTTGCATTTGTATTGTGCAGGAAACGGATATTCAAGAAAAGGATATTCAAGCGAAAAGGAGCAAAATGAAAGCACAAGAAAAACAAATACATGCACCGGAGTTGAAAAGGGCAATAGTCAAAAAGCTCTTCAAAATGTAGAAAATGAAAAATACAACTTGAGGGGCTTTAAATGCCAAGTCTAATGTTGTGTTATCAAATGTTACACGAAAGGAGGGACAAATTAATTTATAATTGCAAAGAAGGTAGTGTTTTCTGTTTATGTTATAAAACGTGAGGGGGAACCATTCTGCTAGCACAATTTTTTTTTATGGATTTCCTGTCCCGCCACCAAAATAAAACCCATGTTTCAATCTGGTTATTGTCGCACACACATACTAATTATTTTTTATTTGTTATTTTTTTTTTTTTTTAATTTATTCCCTGCATAAACACTTCTTCTCCTAGCCAAAATCTATTTTCATCCAACCTCCCCCTACATTTCCACCCACTCCCCCCAGCTGAAGAAAAGTCCATGTTGGCATTCCCTATCACCCATTCCCAAAGCACTTCGATGGTGAGATTGTTACCATAGAAGCACAATTGGAATTGAAGGCTGGGATTTTGTTTTAGTCTCTCGCACACAACAAGCACAACTTGTTTTTATTCTCTCAAAAGAAGCTACATGCTTGCAACGATGAAGCTTTGGCTAGAGTAATTAGAGCTTTTTGTAAGCCTTTATGTGGTTCTAGTTTTTATATTTCTTAGCAATCTAATATTAATTTGAATATTATGCTTAAATTTAATATGTAAACTTTCAGCGTCTTACTTTCAGCTTCTGTAAACCAAGTTCCAAGTTTTAATTGCTCTAGTTGTAGTTCTGGTAAGGGTCAATTTCAATACCTGTGTTTAGTTTTTAATCATATTGTTTTGTTGTTTATTATTATCATCTCACCACAGCTTCTCTCATACAAGCTGTTTTCTTTTAAGTGAAAAGAAAAAAAAGATTAGTTGGAGTTAAAGGAGGAGGGGGGGGGGCGGACGGGAGATAATCAACAATATCACTCTTCAGAATATACCACACTAGCTTATCGGTATGAGGATTGATATGCCAATTCTGATGGGCTTGGACTCTCACTGGATTGCTTTTTACAAAGCATAGAGCTTTTTGTTGTTTCTTCTCAGTTTTTTGACATGTTTTGGGAGCAAGGGGTGTGGGAACGTTGTTCTTTTACTTTTGGTTCTTATTTTCCTGGCAGTACTGTTATTTAGTGCGTTTTGTGCTGTTTTGATTGGGGTTTAGGGGTGTATTTTTATTTTCTTCTAATGTGGATAGATAGATTACTTGGTTATTCATGTTTGTTATTAGTTGAATACTGAATTGGTCTGTGGGCCAGTAAAGTTGTTGGAACCGTGGTATAGACTAACTTGTTCTATAAGCATAGGTAGTTCTGATAGTTAATTTTCTTGCGTTTTTCATAATGGGAAGTAGAATTGGTATTAGCTGTGGAAGATCGCATGATAGACAGGTAGTTTCGAATTGTTTGTTCTGGCAGGTGTTTTATATGTGTTGGTCTGGGGGGCAATGGGGTGAGGTGATGAGGAGCTTGGTTCTTAGGTGGGATGTGGGGCGGGAGAGGGGGTATGGTGAGTTTTTAGAAGTGCGTGTGGGTATATGTGATGGTGGGGGTGTTCAGGTTTTGCACAGGTGTATTAAGTTGGGGATGGTGGGGTTCAGGGTTAAGTGTGTAGGAGTTTGGTGCTATTTTGTCTGTTTAGGTATAGTGGGAGGATTACCTATATTATATTAATGGGCTGTTTGGTTGGGGTGGGGTTAAGTGGGGGGTGTCCGGGGTGTGCTTTTTTTTTATGCACTTTAAGTCTGTTAGCTAGCACAGAATGAGTAGTACTAACCTTTAAGGCCTAACAGTATAAATTTAGCACTTAGCAATGAAGTTCTAACTCCAAGTTAGTACTGGTGGTTTTTTAAAATGTTAGTACTCGGTTGTGTTTTATTCTTGTTAATTTAGCATTAATGATTTTTATATTTGCTTATTTAGAGTTAGTTTAGCTTATTGTAACCTTGGTCTTCAAGTTTATTTGAGGCTTAATATTTTTGTTTGTCTTTGTTTTAAAAATTGTTTTAAAGTGTTTTTGTCATTCATTGTTTTTGATTCTTGTTGCTTGGGTCCCAAAAGAAATCTAATTTCTTTATTCTTTTGTGCAGGGCAAGCCACAACATGATGATAAAGGATTTGTTGACAGTGGATGCTCAAGGCACATGACTGGTAACATAGCTTATCTCTCTGATTTCAAGCAGTTTGATGGAGGTTATGTTGCATTTGGAGGAGGTGCATATGGTGGTAAAATTACTGGTAAAGTATGTGCAGGTACAATCTCTAATATCTCTGCAGGTACATCAAAAGTTAACAGTCAAGAGTGCATTGTGATGCCAATTTGGAAAGATCCTTCATACTTTGATTCACCTACAGAGAATGTTGAAAATGGTGAACCAAAAACTGCTGATGATACTCAAAAGCAGGATGAAGATGGTCTAAATAATGAGAATGCTGAACAAGAAAGGTTTTCAGTTGATAGCAGTTCTAAAGATGTTAATGCTGTTGGGCAACAAGTTAATACTGCCAGTCTTGATCTTAATACTGGTAGTCTTGAACTTAATGTTGTTGGTCCATCAGTTAGTACTGCTAGTCCAAATGAAGAAGACAACACTGAAGAAGAACCAGAAGTTGATTTGGGGAACATTACAAATTCCTATATTGTTCCAACCACTCCCAATACAAGAATTCATAAAGATCATCCAATTAACAATGTGATTGGTGAAGTGCAGTCAACTGTTCAGACAAGAAGAATGTTAAAACCTACTTCTGAACAAGGGTTTCTCAGTGATGTGTATGAGCAGAAAACACATGATACCCTAAATACTTGTTTATATGCTTGTTTCTTATCACAGATTGAACCAACAAGCATTGCTAAAGCTCTATCTGATTCATCCTGGGTGGAAGCAATGCAGGAAGAACTTCTGCAATTCAAACTTCAACAAGTTTGGATATTGGTGGATCTCCCTAATGGAAAGAAGGCCATTGGAACAAAATGGGTCTTTAGAAACAAGAAAGATGAAAGGGGAATTGTGATTAGGAATAAAGCAAGGTTAGTTGCACAGGGTCATAGACAAGAAGAAGGTATTGATTATGAAGAAGTGTTTGCACCTGTGGCAAGAATTGAGGCAATAAGATTGTTTCTGGCCTATGCTTCTTTTATGGGTTTTCTAATATATCTTCTAGATATTAAAGAGTAGATTTCGCATACTCTTTGATATACACACAGAGTTTCTACTATTGTTATTTTGGATTTATCCAAGGTAACATACTCTTTACAAGGTAAGGAATCGATCTAGGATTGGGATCAACAAGTGGTATCAGAGCCTACAGAGTTCGAGATTTAACAAGTGGTATATCAAATGGATGTAAAGAGTGCTTTCTTATATGGAACCATTGAGGAAGAAGTCTATGTGACTCAACCCCTAGGATTTAAAGATCCTGACCATCTACACAAAGTTTACAAGGTGGTCAAGGCACTTTATGGATTGCATCAAGCACCAAGAGCATGGTATGAAAATTTGGCTAACTATTTGTTGAGCAATGGGTTTAACAGGGGCAAGATAGATCAGACATTATTTATCAAGAAGCAAAAAGGAGATATTTTGCTTGTACAAGTCTATGTAGATGATATTATCTTTGGCTCAACAAACAAGGAGTTATGTACTGGTTTTGAGAAGCTAATGAAAGATAAGTTTCAGATGAGCTCTATGGGTGAACTAACTTTCTTTCTAGGGTTACAAGTACAACAGAAGGCAGATGGCATATTTATTAGTTAGGATAAATATGTAGCTGAAATTTTGAAGAAGTTCAACTACTCTGATGTGAAGTCTGCTTCGACTCTTGTTGATTTAGAAAAACCTTTGGTCAAGGATGGAGATGCTGATGATGTTGATGTATATCTCTATAGATCTATGATTGGGTCTTTGATGTGTCTTACTACATCTAGACCAAATATCATGTTTGTAGTATGTGCATGTGCTAGATTTCAAGTTACTCCTAAGACATCACATCTCTTAGCAGTAAAGAGGATTTTTAGATATTTGAAAGGCAAACCAACTTTAGGCCTTTGGTATTCTAGGGATTCTCCATTTGAACTGGTTGCTTATACTGATAGTGACTATGCTGGAGCAACTCTTGATAGGAAATCTACAACTAGAGGATGTCAGTTTTTGGGAAACATGCTGATATCTTGGAAGTGTAAAAAGCAAACTGTAGTTGCAACTTCTACAACTGAAGCTGAATATGTGGCTGCTGCAAGTTGCTGTGGACAAGTGCTCTGGATTCAAAACCAATTACTAGATTATGGGTACAATTTCATGAACACTGTCATTAATATTGATAATAACAGTACTATCTGCATTATTGAAAATCCTGTTCAACATTCTAAAACAAAACATATAGAGATTAGGCATCATTTTATAAGAGATTGCAACACTAAAAAGTTAATACAAGTGGTTAAAATTCATACTGATTTAAATGTTGCAGATCTTCTTACAAAAGGTTTTGATGCAGGCAGATTTCAATACTTGGTCTCAAGTATTGGAATGCTGAATCCTTAACTGTCTATATCTCTTTATGTTTTTGTAAAAGTTTTGTAAAAGATTAATACTGTTAGTTTTCTCAATTAATACTGCTAAGTATAATTAAAACCGTTAGTTATACTTAAGACTGTTTTGTTAAACCAGTTAGTTAAGGTTCATGCTGTTAAAAAGAAAATGGTTTGGAATTTGTATCTTTGGTTGTGAACTAACATTTGCAGGTAAAGCATGTTGAATACAAGTTGTTGAATGCTTCACCTTTTTGAAGATAGATAATGGTCTTGGTTCACAGAGTTTAACTTTTATTCATGGGTTATGCATAAATATGGATCCTCATGAATTCCCACATGTCTATCTAGTCTTTTCTAGTGTGCTTGTGATGAATAGAGGCATGTTGTTCCATAATTATTGAAGATAAAGTTAATACTGTTCGACTTTAGTTAGTACTGCTAGGCAGTGAATTACTACTGTCAGGCAAATGTTAATGCTATTAAGAGGACATGGGCACCAAAGTTACAATTGTTTTCAAATTCTTATCAATTGAGGCATTGTTTGAGGGGAGGTTCCTTATTTCTACAACCAACAAGCATGGATGAAAGGATGTGTTATATCATCAGTATGTTCAAAAGGGATTAAAACACATCTAGGTATATCACAAGAGGTCGGGACACCAAGATACCTCAGTCTAGTGGTCCCCCTGACAAAGGTTGGTGATGAGGCTGTCCATAAGGAGTTGGGTGACAGAATGGAAAGGGCTGCCACTACTGCTTCTAGCTTAGAAGCAGAGCAGGACAGTGGTAACATCAAATAAGACCCAATCCATGGCAACACTTAATGAATAAACTCCTTAGGGAATTAATTCAGGTAGTGGTCCCAGGTGCCAAGATACCATATTGGGGGATGTGAATGCTCAAACTAGGTTTGAGATTACATCTATACAGTCCATTGATCCACCTCTCTCAAGAGGTTACACACTTGGAAGTGGGGAGGACAGTATGAAACTCATTGGAATTGATGAAATTTTGTACACAACTGTCATATAAAAACAGAAAGAGTGTCTTGGTAAGCCAAAAGAAATGAGAGATTTTGTGAGCTTAAAAACAAAGTTAAAAGAAAAATTAAAAATCTCCAATTTTAATGTTTGGTGTTCATTATGAACCCTAGACTCAAATTGAAAGAAAATATATGAAATGACTTACAATTGATGATCTTTGTGGTATTAGAAATGATTATTAGTGTTGATTTGATCTTCAATTGAAGTTTTAATGGCTGATTTGAGTTTTGGTTCGAGTTCGTCAATGGCAGCAGGTAAGGGGGTGTTTGTTTTTCAGTTTTGAAATTTTTTAGTTAAGTGTCCCGTTTTATGTCTTGCTGATGGCGGTCCCGTATTTACCTTGCGGTCCTAAATATATTGGGGGCCGCCTATATGGGGGCCGCCCTCAGGCAATGATTTTTGTTGATCCCAATCCTATATCGATTCTTTACCTTGTAAAGAGTATGTTACCTTGGATAAATCCAAAATAACACTAATAGAAACTTTGTGTGTATATCAAAGAGTATGCGGAATCTACTCTTTAATATCTAGAAGATATATCAATGAAACAGTGAATATGAATGAACAAATGATGTAACAAAATGCTTCAATATTATTAATGATAATAATACGAGTACTCTATGTAGTACTAGGGTTACAACCTTGAAGCTTACAAGACTCTTAATCTCTGGATCTGTGTATGTGTATTTGTGAAGATATGTTATTGAGATATATTCAACTAATGCCCTAGAGCCTCCTTTTATAGACTAAGGAGTCCTAGTCGGCTTACAATATATTCCTAAGATATCTCAATCTTTTCTAAACATAAACGTAATCTTCTAAATAAATACATGTATATCTTGTACAAAAATATCTCAACACTTATCTTCACACGTATTCTTGTTCTCCACACAATCTTTATCTCTTTAACGCGTCTTTATCCTCTTGACAGTAGAAAGTCTTCAAACAGTCATAATCTTTCCACCACCAGCACTAATAAACATAAGCAGTAGTAATAGTAGTACTAACAGTACTAATATATAGTAACAGTAGTAACTTGTACTGGCAGTCTTAACTTTTACTACTAACAGTACTAACTACTTAGCTTATATTTTAGTCTTCAACACTGAGCAGTCTTAACTTCAACTAACAGCAGTAACTTTATGCTATCAGTACTAAACTATACTAACAGTAGTAACTAGCAGTGGTAACATTATACTACCAGTACTAACCACTTAGCATAATTTCCATTATGTACCTGAGCAGCAGTAACTTCTAAGAATCCATGAAGTCTTTTAAGACCCAACAATCCTCCCCTAAACTTGATGTTCATCTTCTGAATCTTCAAGTTTCTTCTTTAAAAGTCTTCATCACACTTCAGGAAGATGCATTCAAACCTTTCATTTTCCTTTTCGCTGCTTTACCATAAGCTTCAGCAGTTGATTACACATCTCAGTTTGATAATTCTGTTTTGAAGTTTTTTGTTGAGCATATTGGTGATGGTAATTGGTGTAAGGGGGTTATCTCTTTATAAAAGGCTTTATAAAAATTAAGCTTGAGAAGGCTTTCATACCCCATTCCGCCAAATTCTTCAAAGATAGTACAGTTGAAGACAAGCTGGAGTTAGTCGGGGTAGGGGGGGGGGGGGGGGGTGGGGGGGGGGGGGGAGGGGGGGGGGGGGAGGAAGGGTGGGGGGGGGGAGTATTTGTATTTGGGGTTGTGATAAATAATTTTATGAATATAATAGGATATGATATTGTTTTGAGAGATGGTAGAGGTAGAATAATTGTTAAAGAGGAGGTGATTATTGGTGAGGGAATAGAATGGTTAGGGGGTAAGGATGGGAAATTAATTTTCAATCAAGAATGTTAAAATCAACAAATGAAGTTAAGATGTTGAAAATTATGGCCTACAAAAAGCATGTAGCTCTGCTTAACCATAACTTTCTTTGGTTTATCCAAGAACGCACCACTTTTTGTTTTCATAAACTTAGGCTTGTCATAAGAGGTACTCGTTATTTAGGGTTTATGGTTTGAAAGTGTTTGAATAAGTGAAATCAAATAAAGAAGTAAATGAAACCCTTAATCGAAGTATTTATAGAATCACCCTCAACAGCAGAAACTTGAACTGAGCATATTAACTTACTCTTATCAGCAAAACCAATACCGGACATAGTTCTTTGTGTGTTTATTTAAGCCTAACAGCATTAACTTAAGCTTAGCAGTATTAAGTTGAAACTGAGCAGCATTAAGAAGAATACACCAGTAATCATTTAATTTTCATTACAAAAAGCAACTTTCATTATCAAATTTGATTCACACACTCTCTCTTTCTGTTTTTATGCTCACAACATCTCTTAATTCTTTTTGCTCACATAATTACTCATTTATGTTTTTATGCACACATCTCTCTTTCTATTTTTAAGCTCACAAAATCTCTCATTTCTTTTGGCTTACCAAGACACTCTTTCTGTTTTTATATGACAGTTGTGTAGAAAATTTTGTCAATTCCAATAAGTTTTATACTGTCCTCCCCACTTCCAAGTGTGTAACCTCTTAAAAGTTGGATCAATGGACGGATAGAGTAAATCTCAAACCTAGTTTGAGCATTTACATCCCCCAATATGTTATCTTGGCACCTAGGACCACTACCTGAACCAATTCCCTAAGGAGTTTATTCATTAAGTGTTGCCATGGATTGGGTCTTATTTGATGTTACCACTGTCCTGCTCTGCTTCTAAGGCTATAAGCGTAGTAGCAGCCTGTCCAATAAGTCTCCCAACTCCTTATGGACAGCCTCATCACCAACCTTTATCAGGGGGACCACTAACTGAAGTAAACTGGTGTCCTGACCTATTGTGATATCCTAGATGTTTTTAATCCATTTTGAACATACGTTATGAATATAACACTCCTTTCAATCCACGCTTGTTTTGTTGTAAAATAGGAACATCCCCTCAAATAATCCTCAATTGGATAAAATTAGAAACATTGCTACTTTTGGTGCCCATTGACCACTAAACAAGCATTAACATTTGCCTGGCTTAGTAAGTTTTTGCCTGCAATATAAACATGAAGTCGAACAACATTAACTTACTTCAATAATTATGCAACAACATGCCTCTATTCATCACAAGCACACTATAAAAGACTAGATAGACATGTGGGAATTATTAGATCCATATTGATGCATAACTCATGATTAAAAAGTTAAACTCTGGAACCAGATCCATTATCTGTTCTTTCAAAAGGTGAAGCATTCAAACATCTTGTATTCAACATCTTTACCTTCAAATGTTAGTTCACAGCCAAATATACAAATTCCAAAACATTTTATTCTTAACAGCATTAATCTTAACTAACTGGTTTAACAAAACAGTCTTAAGTATAACTAACAATTTTAATTATACTTAGCAGTATTAATTGAGAAAACTAACAGTATTAGTCCTTTACAAAACTTTTACAAAAACACAAAGAGATATAGACAGTTAAGGATTCAGCATTCCAATACTTAAGACCGAAGTATAAATCTGCTGCATCAAAACCTTTTGAAGAAATCTGCAATATTTAAATCAGTTATGAATTTTAACCACTTATATTAACTTTTTAGTGTGCAATCTCTTAAAAATGAGGCCTAATCTCTATATGTTTTGTTTAGAATGTTGAAACGGATTTCAATAATGCAGATAGTACTGTTATTGATCTATATTAAATAACTGTGTTCATGAAATTATACCCATAGATCTAGCAATTAGTTTTGAATCCTAGAGTACTTGTCCACAGCAACTTGCAGCAGCCTCAGATTCACAGCTCTTCATTATAGAAGTTGCACCACAGTTTGCTTTTTTACACTGCCAAGAATTCAACCTGTTTTCCTAAAAACTGACATCCTCCAGTTGTATATGTCACCTATAAGATTGTCTAGCAGGTCACTATCAGTTAGAATCAACCAGTTCAAATGTAGAACCCCTAGAATTCAAAGCCAAATTGGGTTTGCCTTTCAAATATCTAAAAATCCTCTTTACTGCTAAGAGATGTGATGTCTTAGGAGTAACTTGAAATCTAGCACATGCACATACTGCAAACATGATATCTGGTCTAGATGCAGTGAGATACATCAAAGACCCAATCATAGATCTATAGAGATGTACATCAACATCATCAGCATCTCCATCTTTGACCAAAGGTTTTTCCAAATCAACAGGAGTTGAAGCAGACTTCACATCAGAGTAGTTGAATTTCTTCAAAATTTCAGCTACATATTTGTCCTGACTGATAAATATGCCATCTTCCTTCTGTTGTACTTGTAACCCTAGAAAGAAAGTTAGTTCACCCATAGAACTCATCTGAAACTTATCTTTCATTAGCTTCTCAAAACCAGTACATAACTCCTTGTTTGTTGAGCCAAAGATAATATCATCTACATAGACCTGTACAAGCAAAATATCTCCTTTTTGCTTCTTGATAAATAATGTCTGATCTATCTTGCCCCTGTTAAACCCATTGCTCAACAAATAGTTAGCCAAAGTTTCATACCATGCTCTTGGTGCTTGATGCAACCCATAAAGTGCCTTGACCACCTTGTAAACTTTGTCTGGATGGTCAGGATCTTTAAATCCTGGTGGTTGAGTAACATAGACTTCTTCCTCAATGGTTCCATATAAGAAAGCACTCTTTACATCCATTTGATATACCAGAAAACCCATAAAAGAAGCATAGGCCAGAAACAATCTTATTGCCTCAATTCTTGCCACAGGTGCAAACACTTCTTCATAATCAATACCTTCTTCTTGTCTATGACCCTAGTGCAACTAACCTTGCTTTATTCCTAATCACAATTCCCCTTTCATCTTTCTTGTTTCTAAAGACCCATTTTGTTCCAATGGCCTTCTTTCCATTAGAGAGATCCACCAATATCCAAACTTGTTGAAGTTTGAATTGAAAAAGTTCTTCCGGCATTGCTTCCATCCAGGATGAATCATTAGCGCGTTACAAGCTTGTTTGGTTCAATCTGTGATAGGAAACAAGCATATAAACAAGTATTTAGGGTATCATGTGTTTTCTGCTCATACACATCACTAAGAAACCCTTGTTCAGAAGTAGGTTTTAACATTTCTTCTTCTGAACAGTTGACGGCACGTCACCAACCTCCCACATTTCCAATTGGATGACTTTTGGGTATTCCTTGTATTGGGAGTGGTTGGAACAATTTAGGAATTTGTAAATGTTCCCCAAATTAACATTTTTTGTTTGTTTTCCCTTTTTTGTTTTTTTGTTTTTTTATTTTTTTTTTTTTTTTTTTTTCTGGTTCTTCTTTAGTGTTGTCTTCTTCATTTGAACTAGCAGTACTAACTGATGGACCAACAACATTAAGTTCAAGACTACCAGTATTAAGATCAAGACTGGCAGTATTAACTTGTTGCCCAACAACATTAACATCTTTAGAACTGCTATCATCTGAAAACCTTTCTTGTTCAGCATTCTCATTATTTAGACCATCTTTATCCTGCTTTTGAGCATCATCAGCAGTTTTTGGTTCACCATTATCAACATTCACTGTAGGTGAATCAAAGTGTGAAGTATCTTTCCAAATTGGCATCACAGTGCACTCTTGACTGTTAACTTTGCCCCCCCTGATGTTCCCTGCAGGATACTTAAAACTGTACCTGCACTAACTGGTACATAGTTCATAGATTGGGTTAGAGTATCAATATCAAACAGCCATTTTGGACCTGTCCCTTCTATCATAGGCTTATTCTCTAAAAACCCAATATGCAAGTTTTCTTCTACCCTTTTGGTTCTAGTATTGTATACCCTAAAAGCTTTACTACTCAAAGAGTATCCAACAAAGAAACCTTCATCACTTTTGCCATCAAACTTGCCTAAACTATCTAAAGTATTAAGAATAGTAACATGACAACCAAATGGTCTCATAAAACTTAGAGCTGGTTTAAAACCTCTAAAAAGTTCATAAGGTGTCTTGTTATGAGGCTTAACTACTAAAACCCTATTTTGTACATAACAAGCAGTAGAAACTGCTTCTGCCCAAAATGTGGTAGGTAACTTAGAGTCAGCTAACATTGTTCTAGCAGCCTCAATGAGTGTCCTATTCCTCCTCTCAGCAACACCATTTTGCTGAGGAGTCCTAGCTACACTATATTCTCTCTTAATACCTTTTTCTCTGCAAAAATCATCCATAACTTTGTTCTTAAACTCTGTTCCATTATCACTTCTGATTATTTTTACTTTCTTATCCACTAGGTTTTCTATTTCTTTGATAAAGGCTAAGGATCCACTGTTTCCATCCTTAGGTTGTTAAAAAGAAACCCAGGTAAATCTACATAATCATGCTAGTGACTACTACGCAATACTTCTTATGCATCAAGCTACTCACAAAGGTTGGACCAAACAAATCCATATGTAGCATAAACAAAGGCTTAGTAATAGGATTCAGAACTTTGGACTTACAAGAAGCTCTGTGTTGCTTCCCTTTAAGACAAGCAACACAAGTTTGGTCATTTTCAAAACGTTTTGTAGGTAGTCCCCTTTTACTAGATTATCCTTGACAAGCTTATTTATGTTTTTAAAATTTATATGACCAAGTCTTCTGTGCCAAAGCATTGATTTATCTAATGTATCCTTTGCAACAAGACAAGTCAAAATTTCTTTAAGAACAATATTGTTCATATCAAAACTGTATATATTGTCCTTTCTAGGAATTTTAAGAAGTATCATATCTCACCAGGCAACTAAAATTTGAGAGACAAGACAAGAACATTCAGTATCTTGTGAAAAGGACATAGTTTATATTTTACCACACATCTGTGAGACAACTAAAAAGATTGAATTTTAACTATTGACAAGTAATACATCTTCAAAAATCAAGATTACAGTCTTAAGAGTACCTTTTAGCCAGAAATTTTTGGCCACCATATGCACCTCCTCCAAATGCCACATAACCTTCAGCAAACTGCTTGAAATCAAGAGGATAAGCTATGTTTACCAGTCATGTGCCTTGAGCATCCACTGTCAACAAATCCTTTATCATCAAGTTGTAGCTTGCCCTATACAAAAGAATAAGGAAATTAGATTCCTTTTAGGACCCAAGCCATTACTGACTTGGATCTGCCCCGTGCATTAATGTAGTTATTAGCTGTTTCAAATTGATTGATGGCAACTATTGGGTTTTGATAGGTCACCAAACCCTAACCATTTGAGGGCTTAACAACATTGAACCCATTTGCCCTGGCAGCATTAACTGATGCTCTATTTGGCCTAGCAGTATTAACTACTCTAGGCCTAACATATTAACAGGTGTTCTAGTAAGACCTAGCAGTATTAACTATTCTAGGCCTAACAGTATTAACAGGTGTTCTGTATGACCTAGCAGTATTAACTATTCTAGGCCTAACAGTATTAACCTTATGATTAAAGTACCTGTTAGTTAATGCTGGTTTCTTATAAAAGGGCCTTTAGACAGTAGATTGTGCTGATTGTATAATGAGTTTGTTGGTTCTAGCATAATGCACTTTTGGGTTTTGGGTGAGCAGTATAAACTGACATGTGATAGCAGTACTAAGAGGTTTTAGGCCAGTTCTCAGCAAAACTGCTCTTGGAGTCACATTTTTGTGGGTTCTATGGTGTGAGGTCTTGGCATAATAGTAATTATCTACCCTGTTGTAATTGTTCCCACTTACCACCTTTTTCTTTTGATGGTAAGTACAATTTTTCTGCACATGTTTAAAGCTCCCACAATTAAAACAAGCCTTGTTATACACAAATTCACTACCTAGTTGATTGGACTTTTAACCATTCCAATTTCTCTGATTACCTCTAGGACTTTGTGATCTATACATCTCTGCATACCTACCTGACTTTCTAAATGGTTTTTCTATTTTAGCAGCAGTAGGAATAACAGTTTTCTTTAGAGGCTTAGTCATAGACTCATCTTGTTCCTCATCATCTGCACCCATCCTCAATAATTGGAGCATCATTATTTTCCCTAACTTTCTTAGTTCTACTTCACTAACTCTCCTTACTAGTGTAGACCCACAACCTCAAAAAAGCCTATTTTTGACCTGTGATACTTGTTCTTTTTACCAGACTTATCAGAATTCTCCTTAGAATTATCTAATTCCTTAACAACATTAGACTCTTTCTTATTATTCTTAGGACCATAGCCTTTAATATCAGGCTCTTTGAATTCATCAAGACCAGAATAAGACAGATCTAGTTTGTTAGGTCTATTGTAGATTAAAGGATGAGGTGGATGAACTGCACTATATCCCAGACCCTTTTTACTTTTGTCAGTTATTTGACTTTCTAACAACTGATCTAAGCCTTTTGAGACCTTATCAAATTTCTTAATTTTAAAATCAAAGGCATCCTTTTCTTGCTTAAGTTTTTCAAACTATGTTTTAAGTGTATTAATTTCATATTATTTGATTCCTACTTCTCTTTTAAGGACAACAACTTCTTCACTAAAAAGAACCTCATTCTTCCTATATGTGACAATTTTGCTTCAACAGTATCTATCCTCTTTAAAGTACAGACTTCAAATTTAGTTTGAAGTTGTTTAGCAAGCAGATCATCATATTGTTTCTTAAGAGTTTCATAGTTATTCAGACAAGTTTTAGAGCAAGTTTTATCAGTGTATACCTCTGAGTCTGAAAATGCCATTAGAGCCTTTTGTTTTGGACTGAACTTGTTTCTTTTGTACGATTCACTCCAAAAAACCTAAAACACCATCAATAGCCAACATTGCCTTGGAAGTGTATTCTTTGTTTCTTTGCTTCCTGGTGTTGTCTTGATTTCTGAACTGATCTTCCTTGCTTCTTGATGCTCCTGGGCACTCGCCTAGCAGTGTCCCAAATTATACAGTTGTAACACCTCCACTTTAGGATTTATCATATCCAACAATATCATTACCATTAATGAAAATCTTCTTGCATGTCTTCTGATAGTACTTCTTTTCTCTCACACTTAGCAAAGAGAGTTGCCACTTCAGATCCATTGCTTCCAAATCATCTTCATGAATTTGCTCTAAGTCCCAGGATGTAGTGACATTCGAACCAGGTATTTTTCAATCATGAAAAGCATACACGGTATTTCTCATGACAATCTTGCAATGCAAACTTGTGGAATGACAGTATTAACTCTAGGGCTAGCAGCCACTAAACTTATGAAAGCAGTGTTAGCATCATTGATACTGCTAGAGCTTGGTGCAGTCATGAAGGCCAAGTTTTGACCACCACTGGATGTACCAATCGTCTTCTTTATCTTTTGTTCAACAATTTTGAAATTGTTATACAAATCATCTATACTCATAGTCCTCAATCTCACTTATCATCTAAACAAGTACAATGGTAAGCTGCTTAAAAGTTTTATGTTTAAATCTTCCTTGGCAATGACCACACCCAAGATAGCAAGCTACGACTATCATCTGAAGCCTATTAAAAATTGAGTCAAAAGACACTGCACTTGTTGCACTGAAATTCTCATATTGTTGCTTCAAGAGAGTTTTTTGAGTTTTCTTGGTAGCTGCATTACCTCCAAATCTTGTTTCAATGGCAGCAAACATAGATTTAGCATCTGGATATTGACTGAATGTTAGTTGATGTTCATTTGGAAGTGCCATGAGTAACAAACCCCTAGCTTTGACATCATTCTTTCTCTTTATCTTCTCTTCTGCAGTTGCAGGTGTAGACATCTTTAAAGTTGTTATCCCATTCTCCTCAGTTGTTTGAGATATTGGGACCCATGAATCACCATTTTCTATCACTTCCCAGAGTGCATAGTCTTGGATCTGAAAGTACTGCTTAATCCTCATAGCCCACATCTCATACTCCCCTAATTTGAGTATGGGTAGCTTTGCAGTAGGACCACTATTTGTAGATTCAAGCTCCATGTCTTCTAGATCAAAGTTTCTCAAAGCAAGGCTCTGATACCACTTGTTGATCCCAAACCTAGATCGATTCCTTACCTTGTAAAGAGTATGTTACCTTGGATAAATCCAAAATAACAATAGTAGAAACTTTGTGTGTATATCAAAGAGTATGCGGAATCTACTCTTTAATATCTAGAAGATATATCAATGAAACAGTGAATATGAATGAACACACGATGTAACAAAACGCTTCAATATTATTAATGATAATAATACAAGTACTCTATCTTAGTACTAGGGTTACAACCTTGAAGCTATTACAATACTCTTAATCTCTGGATCTGTGTATGTGTATTTGTGAAGATATGTTATTGAGATATCTTCAACTAATGCCCTAGAGCCTCCTTTTATAGACTAAGGAGTCCTAGTCGGCTTACAATATATTCCTAAGATATCTCAATCTTTTCTAAACATAAACGTAATCTTCTAAATAAATACATGTATATCTTGTACATAAATATCTCAACACTTATCTTCACACGTATTCTTGTTCTCCAAACAATCTTTATCTCTTTAACGCGTCTTTATCCTCTTGACAGTAGAAAGTCTTCAAACACTTGTAATCTTTCCACCAGCAGCACTAATAAACATAAGCAGTAGTAATATTAGTACTAACAGTACTAATATATACTAACAGTAGTAACCTGTACTAGGAGTCTTAACTTTTACTACTAGCAGTACTAACTACTTAGCTTATATTTTAGTCTTCAACACTGAGCAGTCTTAACTTTAACTAACAGCATTAACTTTATGCTATCAGTACTAAACTATACTAACAGTAGTAACTAGCAGTGGTAACATTATACTACCAGTACTAACCACTTAGCATAATTTCCATTATGTACCCGAGCAGCAGTAACTTCTAAGAATCCATGAAGTCTTTTAAGACCCAACAATCCTCACCTAAACTTGATGTTCATCTTCTGAATCTTCAAGTTTCTTCTTTAAAAGTCTTCATCACACTTCAGGAAGATGCATTCAAACCTTTCATTTTCCTTTTCGCTGCTTTACCATAAGCTTCAGCAGTTGATAACACATCTCATTTTGATGATCAGTTTGAAGTTTCTTGTTGAGCATATTGGTGATGGTAATTGGTGTAAGGGAGTATCTTCTTTCAACCAACATAAAAATGTAAAGATTATCAAATCTTACAAAGTGAACTCCAGATGAATCAAGGTTTTTGCCCAATGATTATTAAATCTTACCTTATAAAGAGTATGTTACCTTGTAAAGAGTATGTTACCTTGGATAAATCCAAAATAACAATAGTAGAAACTCTGTGTGTATATCAAAGAGTATGCGGAATCTACTCTTTAATATCTAGAAGATATATCAATGAAACAGTGAATATGAATGAACAAAACGATGTAACAAAAATGCTTCAATATTATTAATGATAATAATACGAGTACTCTATCTTAGTACTAGGGTTACAACCTTGAAGCTTACAAGACTCTTAATCTCTGGATCTGTGTATGTGTATTTGTGAAGATATGTTATTGAGATATATTCAACTAATGCCCTAGAGCCTCCTTTTATAGACTAAGGAGTCCTAGTCGGCTTATAATATATTCCTAAGATATCTTAATCTTTTCTAAACATAAACGTAATCTTCTAAATAAATACATGTATATCTTGTACATAAATATCTCAACACTTATCTTCACACGTATTCTTGTTCTCCAAACAATCTTTATCTCTTTAACGCGTCTTTATCCTCTTGACAGTAGAAAGTCTTCAAACAGTCATAATCTTTCCACCAGCAGCACTAATAAACATAAGCAGTAGTAATATTAGTACTAGCAGTACTAATATATACTAACAGTAGTAACCTGTACTAGCAGTCTTAACTTTTACTACTAACAGTACTAACTACTTAGCTTATATTTTAGTCTTCAACACTGAGCAGTCTTAACTTCAACTAACAGCAGTAACTTTATGCTATCAGTACTAAATTATACTAACAGTGGTAACATTATACTACCAGTACTAACCACTTAGCATAATTTCCATTATGTACCTGAGCAGCAGTAACTTCTAAGAATCCATGAAGTCTTTTAAGACCCAACAATCCTCCCCTAAACTTGATGTTCATCTTCTGAATCTTCAAGTTTCTTCTTTAAAAGTCTTCATCACACTTCAGGAAGATGCATTCAAACCTTTCATTTTCCTTTTCGCTGCTTTACCATAAGCTTCAGCAGTTGATTACACATCTCAGTTTGATAATCAGTTTGAAGTTTCTTGTTGAGCATATTGGTGATGGTAATTGGTGTAAGGGGGTAATCTCTTTATAAAAGGCTTTATAAAAATTAAGCTTGAGAAGGCTTTCATACCCCATTCCGCCAAATTCTTCAAAGATAGTACAGTTGAAGACAAGCTGGAGTTAGTCGGGGTAGGGGGGGGGGGGGGGGGTGGGGGGGGGGGGGGAGGGGGGGGGGGGGAGGAAGGGTGGGGGGGGGGAGTATTTGTATTTGGGGTTGTGATAAATAATTTTATGAATATAATAGGATATGATATTGTTTTGAGAGATGGTAGAGGTAGAATAATTGTTAAAGAGGAGGTGATTATTGGTGAGGGAATAGAATGGTTAGGGGGTAAGGATGGGAAATTAATTTTCAATCAAGAATGTTAAAATCAACAAATGAAGTTAAGATGTTGAAAATTATGGCCTACAAAAAGCATGTAGCTCTGCTTAACCATAACTTTCTTTGGTTTATCCAAGAACGCACCACTTTTTGTTTTCATAAACTTAGGCTTGTCATAAGAGGTACTCGTTATTTAGGGTTTATGGTTTGAAAGTGTTTGAATAAGTGAAATCAAATAAAGAAGTAAATGAAACCCTTAATCGAAGTATTTATAGAATCACCCTCAACAGCAGAAACTTGAACTGAGCATATTAACTTACTCTTATCAGCAAAACCAATACCGGACATAGTTCTTTGTGTGTTTATTTAAGCCTAACAGCATTAACTTAAGCTTAGCAGCATTAAGTTCAAACTGAGCAGCATTAAAAGAATACACCAGTAATCATTCAATTTTCATTCCAATAAGCAACTTTCATCATCAAATTTGATTCACACATACTCTCTTTCTGTTTTTATGCTCACAACATCTCTCAATTCTTTTTGCTCACATAATCACTCATTTCTGTTTTTATGCACACATCTCTCTTTCTATTTTTAAGCTCACAAAATCTCTCATTTCTTTTGGCTTACCAAGACACTCTTTCTGTTTTTATATGACAGTTGTGTACAAAATTTCGTCAATTCCAATGAGTTTCATACTGTCCTCTCCACTTCCAAGTGTGTAACCTCTTAAGAGTTGGATCAATGGACGGATAGAGTAATTCTCAAACCTAGTTTGAGCATTTACATCCCCTAATATGGTATATTGGCACCTGGGACCACTACATGAATTAATTCCCTAAGGAGTTTATTCAGTAAGTGTTGTTATGGATTGGGTCTTATTTGATGTTACCACTGTCCTGCTCTGCTTCTAAGGCTATAAGCGTAGTAGCAGCCTGTCCAATAAGTCTCCCAACTCCTTATGGACAGCCTCATCACCAACCTTTATCAGGGGGACCACTAACTGAAGTAAACTGGTGTCCTGACCTATTGTGATATCCTAGATGTTTTTAATCCATTTTGAACATACGTTATGAATATAACACTCCTTTCAATCCACGCTTGTTTTGTTGTAAAATAGGAACATCCCCTCAAATAATCCTCAATTGGATAAAATTAGAAACATTGCTACTTTTGGTGCCCATTGACCACTAAACAAGCATTAACATTTGCCTGGCTTAGTAAGTTTTTGCCTGCAATATAAACATGAAGTCGAACAACATTAACTTACTTCAATAATTATGCAACAACATGCCTCTATTCATCACAAGCACACTATAAAAGACTAGATAGACATGTGGGAATTATTAGATCCATATTGATGCATAACTCATGATTAAAAAGTTAAACTCTGGAACCAGATCCATTATCTGTTCTTTCAAAAGGTGAAGCATTCAAACATCTTGTATTCAACATCTTTACCTTCAAATGTTAGTTCACAGCCAAATATACAAATTCCAAAACATTTTATTCTTAACAGCATTAATCTTAACTAACTGGTTTAACAAAACAGTCTTAAGTATAACTAACAATTTTAATTATACTTAGCAGTATTAATTGAGAAAACTAACAGTATTAGTCCTTTACAAAACTTTTACAAAAACACAAAGAGATATAGACAGTTAAGGATTCAGCATTCCAATACTTAAGACCGAAGTATAAATCTGCTGCATCAAAACCTTTTGAAGAAATCTGCAATATTTAAATCAGTTATGAATTTTAACCACTTATATTAACTTTTTAGTGTGCAATCTCTTAAAAATGAGGCCTAATCTCTATATGTTTTGTTTAGAATGTTGAAACGGATTTCAATAATGCAGATAGTACTGTTATTGATCTATATTAAATAACTGTGTTCATGAAATTATACCCATAGATCTAGCAATTAGTTTTGAATCCTAGAGTACTTGTCCACAGCAACTTGCAGCAGCCTCAGATTCACAGCTCTTCATTATAGAAGTTGCACCACAGTTTGCTTTTTTACACTGCCAAGAATTCAACCTGTTTTCCTAAAAACTGACATCCTCCAGTTGTATATGTCACCTATAAGATTGTCTAGCAGGTCACTATCAGTTAGAATCAACCAGTTCAAATGTAGAACCCCTAGAATTCAAAGCCAAATTTGGTTTGCCTTTCAAATATCTAAAAATCCTCTTTACTGCTAAGAGATGTGATGTCTTAGGAGTAACTTGAAATCTAGCACATGCACATACTGCAAACATGATATCTGGTCTAGATGCAGTGAGATACATCAAAGACCCAATCATAGATCTATAGAGATGTACATCAACATCATCAGCATCTCCATCTTTGACCAAAGGTTTTTCCAAATCAACAGGAGTTGAAGCAGACTTCACATCAGAGTAGTTGAATTTCTTCAAAATTTCAGCTACATATTTGTCCTGACTGATAAATATGCCATCTTCCTTCTGTTGTACTTGTAACCCTAGAAAGAAAGTTAGTTCACCCATAGAACTCATCTGAAACTTATCTTTCATTAGCTTCTCAAAACCAGTACATAACTCCTTGTTTGTTGAGCCAAAGATAATATCATCTACATAGACCTGTACAAGCAAAATATCTCCTTTTTGCTTCTTGATAAATAATGTCTGATCTATCTTGCCCCTGTTAAACCCATTGCTCAACAAATAGTTAGCCAAAGTTTCATACCATGCTCTTGGTGCTTGATGCAACCCATAAAGTGCCTTGACCACCTTGTAAACTTTGTCTGGATGGTCAGGATCTTTAAATCCTGGTGGTTGAGTAACATAGACTTCTTCCTCAATGGTTCCATATAAGAAAGCACTCTTTACATCCATTTGATATACTAGAAAACCCATAAAAGAAGCATAGGCCAGAAACAATCTTATTGCCTCAATTCTTGCCACAGGTGCAAACAATCTTCATAATCAATACCTTCTTTCTTTTCTATACCCTAGTGCAACTAACCTTGCTTTATTCCTAATCATAATTCCCCTTTCATCTTTCTTGTTTCTAAAGACCCATTTTGTTCCAATGGCCTTCTTTCCATTAGGGAGATCCACCAATATCCAAACTTGTTGAAGTTTGAATTGCAAAAGTTCTTCCTGCATTGCTTCCACCCAGGATGAATCATTAGCGCGTTACAAGCTTGTTTGGTTCAATCTGTGATAGGAAACAAGCATATAAACAAGTATTTAGGGTATCATGTGTTTTCTGCTCATACACATCACTAAGAAACCCTTGTTCAGAAGTAGGTTTTAACATTTCTTCTTCTGAACAGTTGACGGCACGTCACCAACCTCCCACATTTCCAATTGGATGACTTTTGGGTATTCCTTGTATTGGGAGTGGTTGGAACAATTTAGGAATTTGTAAATGTTCCCCAAATTAACATTTTTTGTTTGTTTTCCCTTTTTTGTTTTTTTGTTTTTTTATTTTTTTTTTTTTTTTTTTTTCTGGTTCTTCTTTATGTTGTCTTATTCATTGAACTAGCAGTACTAACTGATGGACCAACAACATTAAGTTCAAGACTACCAGTATTAAGATCAGGACTGGCAGTATTAACTTGTTGCCCAACAACATTAACATCTTTAGAACTGCTATCATCTGAAAACCTTTCTTGTTCAGCATTCTCATTATTTAGACCATCTTCATCCTGCTTTTGAGCATCATCAGCAGTTTTTGGTTCACCATTATCAACATTCTCTGTAGGTGAATCAAAGTGTGAAGTATCTTTCCAAATTGGCATCACAGTGCACTCTTGACTGTTAACTTTGCCCCCCCTGATGTTCCCTGCAGGATACTTAGAACTGTACCTGCACTAACTGGTACATAGTTCATAGATTGGGTTAGAGTATCAATATCAAACAGCCATTTTGGACCTGTCCCTTCTATCATAGGCTTATTCTCTAAAAACCCAATATGCAAGTTTTCTTCTACCCTTTTGGTTCTAGTATTGTATACCCTAAAAGCTTTACTACTCAAAGAGTATCCAACAAAGAAACCTTCATCACTTTTGCCATCAAACTTGCCTAAACTATCTAAAGTATTAAGAATAGTAACATGACAACCAAATGGTCTCATAAAACTTAGAGCTGGTTTAAAACCTCTAAAAAGTTCATAAGGTGTCTTGTTATGAGGCTTAACTACTAAAACCCTATTTTGTACATAACAAGCAGTAGAAACTGCTTCTGCCCAAAATGTGGTAGGTAACTTAGAGTCAGCTAACATTGTTCTAGCAGCCTCAATGAGTGTCCTATTCCTCCTCTCAGCAACACCATTTTGCTGAGGAGTCCTAGCTACACTATATTCTCTCTTAATACCTTTTTCTCTGCAAAAATCATCCATAACTTTGTTCTTAAACTCTGTTCCATTATCACTCCTGATTATTTTTACTTTCTTATCCACTAGGTTTTCTATTTCTTTGGATAAAGGCTAAGGATCCACTGTTTCCATCCTTAGGTTGTTAAAAAGAAACCCAGGTAAATCTACATAATCATGCTAGTGACTACTACACAATACTTCTTATGCATCAAGCTACTCACAAAGGTTGGACCAAACAAATCCATATGTAGCATAAACAAAGGCTTAGTAATAGGATTCAGAACTTTGGACTTACAAGAAGCTCTGTGTTGCTTCCCTTTAAGACAAGCAACACAGGTTTGGTCATTTTCAAAACGTTTTGTAGGTAGTCCCCTTTTACTAGATTATCCTTGACAACTTATTTATGTTTTTAAAATTAATATGACCAAGTCTTCTGTGCCAAAGCATTGATTTATCTAATGTATCCTTTGCAACAAGACAAGTCAAAATTTCTTTAAGAACAATATTGTTCATATCAAAACTGTATATATTGTCCTTTCTAGGAATTTTAAGAAGTATCATATCTCACCAGGCAACTAAAATTTGAGAGACAAGACAAGAACATTCAGTATCTTGTGAAAAGGACATAGTTTATATTTTACCACACATCTGTGAGACAACTAAAAAGATTGAATTTTAACTATTGACAAGTAATACATCTTCAAAAATCAAGATTACAGTCTTAAGAGTACCTTTTAGCCAGAAATTTTTGGCCACCATATGCACCTCCTCCAAATGCCACATAACCTTCAGCAAACTGCTTGAAATCAAGAGGATAAGCTATGTTACCAGTCATGTGCCTTGAGCATCCACTGTCAATAAATCCTTTATCATCAAGTTGTAGCTTGCCCTATACAAAAGAATAAGGAAATTAGATTCCTTTTAGGACCCAAGCCATTACTGACTTGGATTTGCCTCGTGCATTAATGTAGTTATTAGCTGTTTCAAATTGATTGATGGCAACTATTGGGTTTTGATAGGTCACCAAACCCTAACCATTTGAGGGCTTAACAGCATTGAACCCATTTGCCCTGGCAGCATTAACTGATGTTCTATTTGGCCTAGCAGTATTAACTACTCTAGGCCTAACAGTATTAACAGGTGTTCTGTATGACCTAGCAGTATTAACTATTCTAGGCCTAACAGTATTAACAGGTGTTCTGTATGACCTAGCAGTATTAACTATTCTAGGCCTAACAGTATTAACCTTATGATTAAAATGCCTGTTAGTTAATGCTGGTTTCTTATAAAAGGGCCTTTGGACAGTAGATTATGCTGATTTGAAAAAATGAGTTTTTGGTCTAGCATAATGCACTGTTGGTTTTGGGTGAGCAGTATAAACTGACTTAGCAGTACTAAGAGGTTTTAGGCCAGTTCTCAGCAAAACTGCTCTTGGAGTCACATTTTTGTGGGTTCTATGGTGTGAGGTCTTGGCATAATAGTAATTATCCACCCTGTTGTAATTGTTCCCACTTACCACCTTTTTCTTTTGATGGTAAGTACAATTTTTCTGCACATGTTTAAAGCTCCCACAATTAAAACAAGCCTTGTTATACATCACAAATTCACTACCTAGTTGATTGGACTTTTGACCATTCCAATTTCTCTGATTCCCTCTAGGCCTTTGTGATCTATACATCTCTGCATACCTACCTGACTTTCTAAATGTTTTTTCTATTTTAGCAGCAGTAGGAATAACAGTTTTCTTTAGAGGCTTAGTCATAGACTCATCTTGTTCCTCATCATCTGACACCCAATCCTCAATAATTGGAGCATCATTATTTTCCCTAACTTTCTTAGGTTCTACTTCACTAACTCTCTTACTAGTGTTAGACCCACAACCTTCAACAAAGCTACTTTTGACCTGTGATACTTGTTCTTTTACCAAAGACTTATCAGAATTCTCCTTAGAATTATCTAATTCCTTAACAACATTAGACTCTTTCTTATTATTCTTAGGACCATAGCCTTTAATATCAGGCTCTTTGAATTCATCAAGACCAGAATAAGACAGATCTAGTTTGTTAGGTCTATTGTAGATTAAAGGATGAGGTGGATGAACTGCACTATATCCCAGACCCTTTTTACTTTTGTCAGTTATTTGACTTTCTAACAACTGATCTAAGTCTTTTGAGACCTTATCAAATTTCTTAATTTTAAAATCAAAGGCATCCTTTTCTTGCTTAAGTTTTTCAAACTATGTTTTAAGTGTATTAATTTCATATTATTTGATTCCTACTTCTCTTTTAAGGACAACAATTTCTTCACTAAAAAGAACCTCATTCTTCCTATATGTGACAAGTTGTGCTTCAACAGTATCTAGTCCTCTTTTATAAGTAGCTGACTCAAATTTAGTTTGAAGTTGTTTAGCAAGCAGATCATCATATTGTTTCTTAAGAGTTTCATAGTTATTTAGACAAGTTTTAGAGCAAGTTTTATCAGTGTATACCTCTGAGTTTGAAAATGCCATTAGAGCCATGTTTGACTGAACTTGTTCTTTTTCCATGTCACTCCAATCAAAACCTACACCATCAATAGCCAACATTGCCTTGGAAGTGTCTTCTTTGTTTCCTTGCTTCCTGGTGTTGTCATGATTTCTGAACTGATCTTCCTTGCTTCTTGATGCTCTGCACTCCCTAGCAAAGTGTCCCAACTTATGACAGTTGTAACACTCCACTTTAGATTTATCATATCCAACAATATCATTACCATTAATGAAAATCTTCTTTCCTGTCCTCTGATAGTACTTCTTTGCTCTCACACTTAGCAAAGAGAGTTGCCACTTCAGATCCATTGCTTCCAAATCATCTTCATGAATTTGCTCTAAGTCATGATGTAGGACATTAGAACCATTGGGATTTTCAATCATGAAAGCATACACGGTATTATCACTGACACTTGCAATGCAAACTTGTGGACTGACAGTATTAACACTAGGGCTAGCAGCACTAACTTATGAATAAGCAGTGTTAGCATCATTGATACTGCTAGAGCTTGGTGCAGTCATGAAGGCCAAGTTTTGACCACCACTGGATGTACCAACTGTCTTCTTTATCTTTTGTTCAACAATTTTGAAATTGTTATACAAATCATCTATACTCATGAGTCCCCCTCAATCTCAGCTTTATTTCATCTAAACAAGTACAAATGGTAAAGCAGCCTTAAAAAAATTTTATGTTTAAAACTTCTTGGGCACTGATCCACACACAAATAGCAAGCCCTACTGTGCGCGAGCGAGCGAAGCTGAAGCACCTATTAAAAAATAGATCAAAAGACACAGCACTGTTGCACTAAAAGATCTCATATTGTTGCTTCATGAAGTTTTTCCGAGTTTTCCTTTGTAGTTGCCATTACCCTCCAAATCTTGTTTTCAATGGCAGCAAACATAGATTTAGCATTTGATATTGACTGATATTACGCTGATGTTTATTTGGAATGCATGAGTAACAAACCCCTACCTTTGACATCATTTCTTTTCTTTATCCTTATCTTCTGCAGTTCAGGTGTATACATCTTTAAATTGTTATTCCCATTCTCCTCAGTTTTTTGAGATATAGGGGACCCCTGAATCACCATTTTCTACACTTCCTCGCTGCGTGAGTGCGCGCGTAGTCTCTTAGGATATGAAAGTACTTACTCTTGCTAATCTTATACCCACATCTCATACTCCCCCAAGAGAGAGCGTCGAGTGTGCGAGAGCTTTGCAGTAGGACCACTATTTGTAGATTTCAATCTCCATGTCTTCTAGTATCAAAAGTTTTTCTCAAGCAAACTCTGATAACCACTTGTTGAATCCAATCTATATCGATTAGTATTACCTGGTAAAGAGTATTTTACCTTTTGGATAAAAGCCAAAATAACACGACAATATCCTTTAATACATATAAATATTAATATATAAATATATATATATATAAAATTATATATATATATATATATATATATATATAGTATAGATAATATATATATATATAAAATATATAACATATAGGATAATATCAATGAATAGTAGTATATAATTACCGAGAAGTAACGTTTCTCACTTGAGCGGTATCACACAAAGTTTAAAAACCGGACTCCGGTTCGTATCTTCCATCAGACGAGGCGTGTGACGAGAGAGATGCGCGCTGACAGCGTGAGAGATGAGGTTTGGAATCATGCTTGAATTGATCAAAGATTTGAATTTGGGTTATCTCTATTTCTACAAATAAAAATGCATAAAACGAATAAAGCAACCTAAAAACGAAAGCGCTAGAAAAGATTGTAAACTTAAACAGAACGGAAACGTAAAAAAACGCGAAGCACATGTGTGGGGAGTGGACAGTCCTATAAGTATGTGAACTCTAGGGCTAAAAATCTAATTTATCAATTTTAATCCCTACAAGTAATTATTAACTTTTAATTATCCATAAGTGACTATAAAGTTAGAAAAAGAAACTAGATCAAAAACCGAAGGCATTTTAAAGCGAAACAACCGAAGAAAACGAGAACAGGATTCGATTCCGTTCTTTAAAAATTAGATTTCGTAAAGATTAATCCTGACGAGTGCAAATTATTTATCCTAGTCCTCCATGATAAAAGAAAATTTTAAATAAAAGAATTATATTTTTTTGACTTTTATTTTTATTTATTAATAATAATTACTGTTTTAATCTAAATAAATTATAAAAAATTACTAAACGTTTTTATAAAAATCTAGGAAAATTACAGAAAGTAGCTAAAGTTATTAGGAATCTATGAAAAATACAAAATGGTTGCCAGCTTATTTGAATAAGCTGAGAAAAAGCTAAAACAGCTTATGGGCTTATAGGCTAGAAAAGTGTATAAAGGAATAGATTGTGCAAGCATATAGTAAAAGATTATCTAATTAAAGGCACAATGGATATATGAGTGAGTTGTGTTGTGGGACGGTGGTATACAAGGGAGGAGTCACAGGTCGAAACGCGAGTGTGCGCCGACTTCCTTTTCAAAACATTTTTTTTTTTTTCATTTTTCTTTTAAAAAACTTCAAGAAGTTACATGCATAAATACGCGTCGCTATAGAGATAATAAAAGACACTTTATACAAATCTTAAGAAAAAGCTACCAAAAAAAGCCAAGTAATAGTGACAGATTGTGTGGCTAAAAAACACTAAGCTAAATACTCTGAACAGGTAGGAGGCTATAGGAAAAGATATGATGAAGAGGCCGCGGGAGTAAGAGCGCCGCCAGATATGCGAGCGTGAGGTCAGCAGCGACTCAAAATCTAGCTAAAAACGCTGTACTCTCTCTGAGATATACTGCAAACTCACGCAGACAATCGGATATAGTATCGATATTATCTATGAGGTGAGAGTATGCGTGAAATTTAGAATCAGTACACAAATGCTAGAGCAGAAAATCAAAATGAGCTAAATGGCTAAGCTGTTTGGCATTTTAAAACATAATAAGCAATTGAAAATGGAAAATAAGCTAAGGCACATAAGCTACTACCTAAATAAGCAGAATGAAGAAAAATAAGCAGAAAAGGCAGAAAAAAGCAGATAAGCAATAAGTAAAAAATGCATACAAGCAGCCAAGGGGACAGACTTGGGCCTAATTTTTAAGCATTCAAAAGGGGTCCTAAGGGCTTAAGACTCAAAGGGCTTATATATTAGCTTAAGGACTATCTAATAAAAGCAAAAGATTAAAACTGAAACAAATAAAAGCTACAAAAAAGGGCTGCAAAACGTGTTGTCCACTCAGCATATGCTGAGTGGTATTTTGAAAAGAAACAAGGGGCTTATTGCAGCCTTAAGTATAAGCAAGCTAAGTCTACACTAATCATGGCAAAAATCAAATAGGCAAACATTTTATAAAACGATAAAATAAATCTACTCTAAGTATTGAAAAAAAAGATTAGAAAGTGGAACCGAAATGATGAGCCGCAATTTAAACGTAAACCACCCGATTTATTTAGCTAAAACAAATAATCAAATTCGGTCTAGCTAAATAAATCCTTAAGCTCCACGCCTCATGAGTTGAACCGATTTCTTCATCACAACACAAACAAAGATGAGACAAATATTAACACTTAATAAAAACTTTTAATAACATTTTAAAACTATTCTAAACCAAATATTGTTAAAACTGTTTTACTAAAGATTTGTTAACCGTTTGGACAAAACAAATGGGCCAAGCCCAAATTTGATTTGTTATGTTTCAGTTGTAGAAATTGATAGCATAAATGGAAGCGAAACAGATTTGAAGAGTTTTGTAAATTTCAAAGAGACTCAAAACAATAAGCTAAAAGCTCTAGGAAAAGTGCAAGGTGTCAAAGGCTTATTTCAATAAGCCGAGTCTCAAACTCGTTGCACCTTCTTACTTAATTCCGAATCGAGCTAAAGATGAGAATAAGAAAAACCGAATAAGCTAAAACTATGAAGCATCTTACAACTAATCGAACAAAATAGCCTAAATTTAAGACATCAAAAGCTAATACTAAGATTTCGAAATCAAGGGACACAAAGCTAATGATTAAGCCGAGGATATAGCACTTAAAACTCGTGTTCTTTTTTTTTTTTGATCTCGAAATAAGCTTAAAGTAATACTAAGCAAAATCGAACAAAGAAAAGAAAAGATGATAAGCCAAAGCTTATCTAGATATATAAGCTTAGATCCAACCGAATAAGCTATAGGATAACTTATTTGAACCGAAAATAAGCTATGGAAACATTAAGCACAAAAGAGCTTATGCGAAAATAATCAAAAAAGAA
The DNA here is from genome assembly GCA_026074375.1 of Tanacetum coccineum. Taxonomy (NCBI): domain Eukaryota; kingdom Viridiplantae; phylum Streptophyta; class Magnoliopsida; order Asterales; family Asteraceae; genus Tanacetum; species Tanacetum coccineum. The sequence continues at coordinate 6,323 of BQNB010015683.1, read as the reverse complement.
AGGAAAGAAGAAGAGAATAAACAACGAGATTAAGCACTTTAACCAAATTCCATCCTCATAAATACCAAAGAACTTTACAAATATTCGTTTGAAACAAGCTATAAGCTTTTGAAAGCTTAACAAAGATCCTGACATAAACTAAAAGAAATAAGCTGAGTTTACAAAAACAAAAATCTGGAAATTAAGCTACGGTAAAGACTAAAAAATATAAAGCTTACAAAAAAAACTATACTACTTTTAAAACTATCTAAAAAACGAAAGAAAAGGATCTCCATATGCGTTGCATTAACGCCGCTTTTATATCCACCCTATGGTTCATTAAAGAGCCTCATCATCCTTTATTGCCTTCGGGATCCACAATCCAATATGACAAAAAGAACTCACGACATTTTTGATCCACCAACAACAAACTGCCACGTGTCCTTTGTATTGCGTTCATTCAACGCATATCCTTTCCTCAGTTAGATCAAATTTGCAAAATTAATTTGAGAGATTATATAACTCGCCATCATGTGAATGAAAATGAATTAATATCATCACGTGATGATGACTTCATGTGCATGCTTCAATTCAAATTTTATTTTTTCTTGTATATGGCTTTAATTGTTGGGCTTGAAAATGATATGCGCTGGCCCGACCCATAAAATGGGTTACGGGTTGGCCTAATAAAATCCGAAAGCACCGTTGAACTCGTTTTCTCGCGCTCTTTTTGATCCCGTGCTCGGTTTTGTCCGGTTTTGCCTTTGTTTTGTCCCTTTCTTGATATTCGTTACCTGCACATACACAAACACAAAAACAAGCATATGCATTGTATTTTTCGTACAATTTTAGTGCATTGAAGCGCTCGTTTTTTATAGGTAAAAGGTATGTATAAAATAGCGAATACCAAATTCCCCCATACTAAAGTATTGTCGTGTCCTCACGCAATGTAATAAATACACTTAGAAAACTAAGAATCTCAATCACTCTCGACTAATTATCTCGAAAAGTAGCTAAGTGTTCATCAAGGGAAATAAAGAATCAATAGCTTTGAAAAGCCCCGTCTTTACCATTTTTAAATATATACACTTATTCCTACACATATTTTTGTATTTTTCATTTTTCTCATTTTTTTGTACTTTTCATATTAAGCAACTAACTAGAACGTTTGACTTTCGTTATTTTATAACTTTTAGGGATCATAGAACAAGATGCATTTCGATCCGAGAATGCCCCCAAAAGGATAAATTCATCTTCCCCGACTTTTCACTTGCTCCAAACCAAGCTTAAAACGAAATCACAGTTAAATATCAGTTAAGATGCTAACACTACTCATATTTGCAACTTGTGAACTTTTCACTCCCGACAATTATGATATCTTAGGTGTATGTGCTATTTTGAATTTCAACCATGGATCAACGTTTTGCAAAATTCTATGCTTCACGTTCCACCCGAGAATAATGAGTTTGAAGGCGAGATCATCCCATGTAGCGACTTTCGTCTCGGCACATCCTAACCTTGCGGCTAAGTGACCAGGCTTTTGACACCCCACAAAGACTAGTATCGGGACTCACAGACCTTAGGTTTCATAAACTCTTAAATTTTTCGTATACACATAACTTAAAATAGAATAGTCAAAGTTCAAAAGCATATTTAAATTTAACAAAAGAGATCTATTTATTAATTCACACTAAATATTAAACATTGATGCAATTGTAACCCTCGACTTTTTAGAAGGCTGCAACATCGGTTGTGAGCCGGCAAGATGCAACAAACTTTTATCAGTGTCGGATTATTATTCTTACTATGGGAGATATTTATTATATTTTTTTCATTTTTCAACATATCATCATCATTTTTTTTACGATATAGAGAAGACCTCTTTTTGAGAAATTTAAGTATAAGATTGAACTAAGACTAAAATTTTTTTAACTACATAAAAATTGTTGATTTAAGTTTAATCTCCAAAAGTAACACGTATTATTAGTCCGGTTAAGAGCTTATGGGAGAAAAATCCACAAATTACACACACGAGCTCTTAAGATTTCCAACTAATCATTGTTTAGCATCTCACTCATACTCAACTCTATCATCTTTTGTTCTTCGCGAAAATCCACGAATGCTTAGCCTAAATGTTAAGGAACAAGCTAGAGCTCAACACGCTCGATCAGGTCAAAATTTATTCTTATTCTACCCAGCAGGAAAGTCAAATTTGTGACAAAACACTTATTTTATTTTTGGTAATTTTTAAAATTTTTCATTTTTTTGGAATTTTGGTGGTAAAAACGGGATTACGCGAAAACAACGACTGCAGGCACAATCAAATCGAAGATCCCCCCATACTAGAATTAAACAAACAACGTTCTGCAGGCATAATCAAATCGAAGATCCCCCCATACTAGAATGAAACATTGTCCTCAATGTTTTAAGAAGGGTCTCTACGTAAATCCTAAGCCGTTTATGAATTATGCTAGAGATAAACGTTAGTCGATAAGATTAGGATATCGGATTCCCCAAATGAAGCTGAGGATGTGAAGCTCTTGTGATAGAAGGGGCAAGAGAGTCTTCACAATCCGGGAAATCCTGGACATACAATACAAAGCACACAAAACATGGACAAAACACGGGTAATGGAAAATGAAAGCCTTCTCACACAAAAACACTTATTAGCATAAAGAAAGAAGATAGACTGGATAAGCATGGGTTGCCACCCACGAAGCGCCTTGTTTTTGTTAACCGAGTCACAAGCTCGACTCGACCCCGAATTCATTGGTCCATGGGGAAGCAAGTGGAAGGTAAAATCATCATCGGACTTTCATTCAAGTGGTTTGGATAAACATTGAATTTCATGAAAGTTCCACTCCGATGAGATACATCCGGCATAAAAGAATGATACATTGAGATGCCGGGATCAAAAATGATATCTTCATCCCCACAGGAGAGAAGATATGGTGGAGCAACTGGATACGTGAGAAATGGAAGAAAGATCCATACAATATAAGCGAAGAGAGGTTCACTTAAAAGTATGAAATCCGTATCCAGGGTGGGATGGGTGGGTAAAACATTAGGCACATGAACTCTTGGTTCTCTTGTTGGGAAAATATCATTCACCACATCCATAGTAAGATTGCCCAGCTCGGGCTCAATCTTAAAGCAGAAATGATCATACTCCGGTGGAGATATGATGTGGGCAAGTTCATCGGCGAACTCCTCATGATTAAGGTCACTCCTATCGGCAGGAGGAAAATGATCATTCGAAAGATCAAAGATAAACGAATCATATTGAGAAAAATCAACATGAGTAGTGGTATTGCCACTACTCCTCTCTTTAAAATGATCGTTATCAACGTAGAAAGCTTTATAATCCGGAAGAGATAAATCAGAACGAGTAGTGGGACTGCCACTACTAATCTCTTCCAGATTAAAGCGAAAAGTTTCGGATTCGGGAATAGAATTATCAAAGGTGTTAGTCTCCTCCAAGAAAAGATTAGGAAATGTGGAGGTAGACTTGATCACAACTTCGGAAGATGGAGTGGGATCATCTCTTAATGCATCGATCTTAGCAATAAGAAGATTTACATCCAAAGGCGTCACAATCCATGTGAATAAGAATTAGAAATTTATGGTTTGGCGATTTATAATTTCCTTATTTAAATGAAGAGGTGTCCAAATTCATTTCAATAAGATAATTATAAATTAGCCTACTTAAGCATTGTCACAACAAAACACGAGATTAAGACAATGCTACGATGAGAAAAAGGAGTCTCCTTGGCGGCATGATTCTTAAAAATCATAATAAGTAACGAGAGGAATAATGAGATGTTAGTCAATCGCGTTCCAAAGGTAAGTGCCAAAAGACGGCACGATCCGAGGTGACAATTTGAAGTCGCACTCCATCAACTGGAAGACTTCAAAACGATGAATTACGAAACAACATATGCGATTCAAAAGCATAGGAAGAGTGTTCAAACTCGGAGTCGAATGGTAAAATAATCATTGGAATTGACAAACTACGTTGAATTTCAATATCATCAAAAGGGAATAAAGTAAAGTCGCGAAAAAGTTCTAAGTTAATCGTAAGGGATCAAAAAGAAAATAACTCATGTGTACAGATATCATTATATAATACTAGTATCAACGCTCAAGGGAGTAAATGAGAAATCATGAAGTACGCGAAAATCAAAATGATCAATATTTATATAACTGGCCGATATAAGGTAAATAGTAAGACGTCATAAGATAGACGTAAGAGAGCGAAATCATAGTCAAGCGTTAAATACTCATTATCCATGTAATAGTAGTAAAGATGCAAAAGAGAGCTTATAAGGGATCAGGGAGCAAGCGCGCGCGAATATCGGACAACGATGAAAGACTTTTAAAAATCCTTGAAAAACGGTTATAGTTTAGGTTTTGAAAAACTACCTAGTTCTATATAACCAGTGCTCTGATACCACTCTGTAACACACCCAAAATCACAACGCAGCGGAATACCACATGGGGTGCTACTTCATAGCATAAAGTACAAGTTACAAAAACCGACTCTAAGTGAGACGTTTTTGAAAAGTCAGTCATTCGATAATTTTTATAAAATATCAGAGTTACAATAGGTCCCATTTGCAATCCAATAGAAAAAAAAAATTTAATGTTTGTCGAATGGTACTCAAATTAATAAGCCTTCAAAAATTTATCTGCGCGACTCAAATGCTCCCACTGCTCAGCTAGCAAAATAATAAACTGAGAAAATACACGCAAAACATCAACAATAATGTTGGTGAATTCATAGGTTTAAGTAAAAGCAGTATTGAAATAAATCAAGTAATGTCTCAGTAAGAAAAGTAGCGTTACAACATTTTAAAGTATTATTTCTGAAATCCAAGTAGTGATTCAATAAATCAAGTAATGTTCAGTAATGGACCACAAGACTTAAGTAGTGTAGACAATAGAAACAAATTCACCAAGTCTAAATGAAATATATATTATTGCACTAAGCTCATGACACCGAACCTTAACATGCATTACGATCCAAACCAGAAATCCAGGTTTGTGCCCCCAAAACAGATACAGATGCTGCCAAACATCCTACGAATTTTCTTCAAATGTTAAATGCGTCAATGGTTATCAAGAAACCACAGCCCATACGGGGATGGTCAATCCCGATAGATCTATCCACAACACTCGCGGTTCATAATAAAAAAGAGAACTTAATGGCAAAAGGGTACTTAGGCAATAATATGATCTGGAATTGCATACAATTGAAAAACACTCGTGTCCTATTTAAAACAAATAATGTATTCAAAACTCACAGTTTCATATATAGGTATTCAATGACCTCAAATCATGTAGTAAGCAAATCAAGCTTTAATAAAATAGTCATGTAACGCTTAAGTAGTAGAAATCAATAAATTTATTTAGTAAAACGAGCATGTATTTTCACCCCGAAAACAGTTTATGAAAACCATTAAAAGAGAAAAGGTGGGGCTATGAACTCACCGAGAAGCAATGAAGTATCGAACGAGAAATTCAACAAGGAGAGAACGGTGACAACGTCTCACCCGCGATCTATAATAATGGTGCGCGTATAAGAATATATTTATAAGAAAAATGCATAAAATGCATAAGTATGTAAAATATATATATTTCGACATATATGAAATTTTATATCGTGGAATCCATGAGTGCGCCAAACTTACTTATTTATACCACTAAAATGATATACCTTATGTTTAACTTCATTTTAACACATTCCGGCTAATATGTAATTTTAATAAAAATTACCCATTTTGACCCATTATAAAGATTAAGACATCTAGACGCAAACGAAAATGAAAGACTCACTTATTAGTTGCAAATTCAGTTTTAGTTAATATATTTTACGCCTAATCATTTGCTAAAACACTAATTGATTAATCTTAAAAATTTCGCCATGTTGACTTTTATAATTATAAATTTTCTTAAGTCTGACATGTCCAAAACGACCGCTAGATTAAGTTTTCAAAACTCGGACTCTAAAGCATTTTGATGTAAAACGATGTTTCAGACAACTTTTTAGTTTTAACCGAGACCCGAAACCCAACAGAAAATGACCAAAATACCCCTGCAAGTTTCTGCATAAACTTTATTTTTCTAACTAAAATGTAGTATCTAATCCTAAGATTTTCAACCCGTTAATACACGTTTGCAGCCTTAGTTATCCTCGCAAAAAGGTAAAATTGCATTTTAAGCAACTTTTTAGCTTTACCCGAGAGCCAAAACTCGACAGAGAATGACAAAAATGCCTTTTTCTCAAATCTGCAGCAACTCTATTTTTTTGAAAATGTGTAGAATCTGTTTTTAAGCTTTTCGAC
>BQNB010015682.1:14406-72839 GCA_026074375.1 Tanacetum coccineum | reverse complement strand
TTACCTTACTTGTGCGTTGCTCTAGCAGAATACTAAGTAGACGGCGGGTTCGTGTAATTCGTTCGTGACTTAGGAAATAATTACACAGATCATCACAATGGTGACAAAGCAGCAACACTAGGAGAAGCAATCTAGAGAGTAATACATGATTAAATAAACACAGTCTTTTATCTTATTGTTATCATCAGTAGCGTAGAATTTATATTTAGTTTAATAGCTAAAAACAAACAACCTCTCAAATATATGATTTACTTGCTTTCCATAAAACATAAAAACACAAAAATAATCTTCTTTCAACTTTTAGAATTCTGTTAGACCGTGATCAAGCCTTCCCAACCTATTCCCCCAGTGAACGATAACAACCCCCCGAGTCTTGCCTATACTACTACTACAACGATTAGGTGCTCTACCTAGGGAGTTGTAAAACTTCGCATAGAAGTCCTACGACGGCCGCATCAAGTTTTTGGCGTCGCTGCCTAAGGAATAGTTAGGCTATGATCATAGTTTAGCTTAGTTCTACTCACTTGAATCCTTTCAAGCGAGAATTTAAATTCCGCAATTAGCTTTCTTATAGTTTATCTTTTCTTTGTGCCCTCTATTTTGTAAATCAATCTTTCGTTCACCATCATGATGTATGAAAGACCACCAACCATACCCTTTTGAAACCCTCCACGAAACACAACCTTCCCATTCCAAAGATATACATTGGTGTTCCAACATCAAGATGAACCTATCTACGATGCGTGGACTCGTTTCAAAAACTTAATAAAAAGAGTCCCTCATCATGGCCTCGATTTATGGTCTCTTACTCAATTCTTTTCTGATCATATCGACGACTATACCCGAATGGACCTTGACTTTGTAGCAAACGGGAACCTTGGGAAATTAAGTGGTGAAGAAGCATGGGAAGCCATAGAAAATTTCGCCCAATGCCAAAAAGAATGGGATAACCCACCAAACATTATTTCTGAACAAGAAGTAGCAAATTTGAAGGCTCAAGCAAAAAGATTGTTTGGAAATGAGGATGTTTGGGTTCAGATGCATAGAGGTATAGCATGGGATAAGGTGGAAAATCCGGACACACAAAGTAACCCATAAGTCCTCCCGTCATTTGAGGAATACACACCGCCTGCGACTTACCCGAAAGAAATAGAAGAGACTTTACGAATCCCGATTGAGGTAGAACCTTTAGATGAAACACCACTAGAGGATTTAGGCTTGAATACTTGTAATCATGACATTCCTCTTAGCTCTAGGGAAATTCCTAGTATTGATGAACCGGAGCCTTAACCACAACCCTCAACCAATTGTCCATCCTCAGATATAAGTCTAGGAGAAGAAAGAGGTCCTGAACCACCCATCAAACCACATAGTCCAGATAGTTTTAGGATGAAGAAAGTAGATCATTTGACCAATCATACACCGCCTTCACCTCACGTGGCATCTTTCCACCCTAAGGATACGTATTGTTATTATCACCCATGCATTGGCAACCCTAAGAAACATTATGGATTTAAACCGGGTTTATTAGGACATAATGGATCCTTAGGTATTGATTTTTCGAACATGAAAATGATAGGAAATGAGTGGGAATTAGAATCTAAGGAAGTTTCTTTTTTAGGAAGAATACTTAATTCACCCGTTAGGCCAAAAGAAGTAAAAAAGGTTAGGATTAAAGAGACACACCAATTAGAGCATATAACTCAACAATCAATTTTTCAGCATGTGACCCCTTCTCACAACAATTGTGTGTACCATTACTATCGCCCACACTTGAACTCAAGTGTAGGGGAACCCCCCCCCCCCCCCCTTATCTATTAAATAAGGGTAGAGTCAGGCTCGTGACTCGAACAAAAATACGCGCTTCTTGGGAGGCAACCCAAGCACGTCTCATTCACCTAATATTTATATTTCCCGCACTTAGGAGTGTCATGTGTGTTTTAATCCTTTATCGTTTATTTTATTATGTTTGAACTATCTTGTAATCATGCTTTGTATTGTCTTTAACCTCGTCTTAATTTCAATCAAATGTATTTTGCAACAATAAGTGTAGGGGAATTTATCCGGCTTTTGAGCCAAGTTTAAACATGTTAAATGAATTGTTTAGATTAATTCGCGTCAGTTTCGAGTCATATGATTGAATTGTTAAATCTCAGGTTTTATGCAGCCATTTGTACAGGAATTAGCTTATGGAATCAAGTGCAGGAAATTTTTCATCAAAAACAAAAATTTCATTTTCACAGACTGTGGAGACGGCGTCATAATTTACACGCGACGCCGTCACCACGACACCTGTGACGGGGTCACAACAACCCTAACGGCGTCATACGCCCAGGTCTAGAAAACTCAAAGTTTTTATTTTTGAAAGTAAAACTTGCACAACATTTAAAATATGTATTCTTCTGTTGTAAACATGCAAAACCTAATGAGTTTAACAATTCTCTCATCCTATCTATCGAGGCAAACCCTAAATTCACATTGTATATATGTCTATCGCACATTTTATGCTTGGTGTAGTTATCTTTGTCTTTGATTACAGGTTATATTTGATGAGAAGAAGCTTAGAAGTTCTTAGGAAGTTTCATTGGATGATTCTTGGAGGATGATTTAACCAGTTATCACATGTTTCTTTTCCATTATTGAGCAAACTAGAGGAGTACTAGTTTTTTTTCCTTGTTTTCTTTTCTCTTTATTCGTTCTTACGGGTACTTCTAGAGAACATTAGGGACAATGTTCAACTTAAGTGTAGGTGGAAAATAAGCCTTAGAAACTATTCTTTCATTTTTCATTTGCTTTGTTCCTTAAAATGGTGGGTAATATATCAAAACATAGCATAAGAGGTGATTTTTACCCAAATTTAAAAAAATTTATGACACATGCCGACAAAAACCAAGTATTAATAGCGTCTCATGGATAGGAATTTATATTACTAGCACAAAAACCCTCAAATTTCACCCCCACAATGTGAGGTTCGCCCTTAGATCTTTAGGAATTCGAGTACCCATCATTGGTAACCCAAGATAATTTTATCTTTACCCAGTTCGAGTTGAGGTTGATCTGCAGGTGTGCATCTCTATTCCGTCATTACGACCATGTATGCATTGCCTTGTCACCTTTTCTGGAATGTCTGGTGTTAGTAAAATTCATATGAGTGTACCGGTAGTGTATTAAATTCTAGAACTTGTTATTGTGATGCATCCCGAGACCGCATAGTAAGTATTAGGATTTGCTTGATAAGAGGCATTAGGATTAACCCATGTTTTAAACCTGTAATTGTTATGATGGTCACACTGATCATATAACTATCTCACACCCTTGCCATGCACTCATTATTAGTGCAGGATACCCCTAGTACAACCCTCCGAGCCTATCCTTTTTCACGGTTCTCGTAATTTTCTGGTGGATTCCAGATTATTAATGAAGAGCATTGTCACCCTTTAAACCAATCGTTACACCCAAAAAGCCTTAGCCTACCTTGTATGTACTCACTTTTAGTACATTATTGTGATAACCCAAGTTAATTATTTGAGTACACGGTTGCTAAGTCCTTATCCTTGTAAATACAGTTTTGGGACGATTGGGATTCATGGTAGTATTTATTTCATGGAAGAATGGGGAAGAAAAGTTAAGTCAATACCCCTATATGTTTGTCAAATGATCTCCATGTTATTTTGATCCACCTCAATACGGGTCATTAGTTAGATTGTAAATATCGAGCATGTAAAAGCTCAAGTGTAGGGGTACGTATTATAAACCCCATGTGATGTATTATGTTATTAAAAAAATGAGAAAAGAAAAAGAAAGAGATTGATGTAGAGTTGTGTAGAGTTTGTATATCTTTGTTCGAGTCTTGGCTTAGCAACCAAATCAAAGTGTATTCGTGTAAATGATTAGCTAACCCTTCCACTCCAAATTCACCCAAAGCCACCCAAATATATCCCATCTATTTTCGTTTCCTTTATATGTTATCTTACACCTACACCCCACAAGCCTTTAAAAGACCTCTTAGATAATAATGAATAATATTTACACCTAGCGGTGGAGGTTTAATCCTTTACCAAGCCTATGGTAATTTATATGCTATGACAGGTAATGAGTGTTGATTTTCTGTTTCCCATATATGTTATAATTTATTATACAACCGAGTGAAAGAGAGAATCTCAAACACTTATGCTTAAGAATTTCTCTACAGTGGCTGAAGACGGCGTCACCAATATAACGTGACGCCGTCACAACAAAGACCAAGACGGCGTCATTGGATCTCACGACGGCGTCAGAGTACACGACCCAGCCTATTATCTAGAATATTCTCTTTCATGACGGCGTCACGATTAAAACGCGACGCCGTCGCAGTGATTTTCCTATATATACAAACCCAAAATTAGGGTTTTGAGTATGTAACTTTAGAATAAAAATAGGGTACGAACCCTAGTTTGTTTAGCAACTGTTAGGGACGATTTTAGGGCCTAAAAACCTTATTGTACTTCCTTCAACTCATGTTTTAATTAAGTAAGGTTTATTTAATCATTCAATATGTCTATGTATTGTTTGATTCATCTATGTTCTTGCTTTATTAACATGCTAGGCTAAGCCTCCTATTGTGTTTATTTATGATTGTATGAAACCTAGAATGTAGATCTTAGTGGTGTTGCTTCTTGTGATGGATGTGCATGTTAGGTCTTAAAAAACCAGCTTTTGTCTGCATCGCTGTTGATATGTCTAGAAAAAACATGATTGTGTAGAAAGGATATCATCGGGTAACAGTCTTCATACTACCTTGCCCCCTAATATGGTTGATCTACTCTTAATATATTTCACATGCACTTAGTGTACTCCTAGGGGCCTTGTAATAGTCTTCATACAACCTTACTTGTACGTTTCTCTAGCAGAATACTAAGTAGACGACGGGTTCATGTAATTCTTTCATGACTTAGGAAATAATTGCACAGATCATCACAAGGGTGACAAAGCAACAACGCTAAGAGAAGCAATCTAGGGAGTAATACATGATTAAATAAACAGAGTCTTTTATCTTATTGTTATCACCAGTAGCGTAGAATTTATATTTAGTTTAATAGCTCAAACTAAACCACCTCTCAAATATATGATTTACTTGCTTTCCATAAAACGTGAAAACACAAAAATAATCTTCTTTCAACCTTTAAAATTCTGTTAGACCGTGATCAAGCCTTCCTAACCTATTCCCCGAGTGAACGATAACAACCCCTCGAGTCTTGCCTATACTACTACTACAACGATTAGGTTCTCTGCCTAGGGAGTTGTAAAACTTCATGTAGAAGTCCTACGACGACCGCATCACAACTCTAGTAGATATATAGATTTATCTACATTGATGAAAATGCAGACTTAGACTTACACGGTCAGTTAAATCCTTAAGCAACTAAAGATCACTCTTCAATGACCCCGTGGATTTTTTAGAGTAAGGAACACATCAGTGAACGTCCTGGCATTTCCAACATCTGCATCTTGTGAAAGCTTATCTAAAGTCCTTTGACCATATTCATGAATGTCAAATGGTGGTTGTGCATCCTACCAGAGAAAACATACTCATTGTTATAAACAATAAACAAAGGAACTAAGTTTGAAGTTACCAAAACTTGGGAAAAATTTGTGTAGGATCCCGTAACACTTCACTTCATATATTTAAACACGAAATTAGATCAAGAAAAGAGATGAAGAGGTAAGTTGTTTTAGAGAGAGAAAGAAGAGAGAGAGAGAGATGAGAGAGTTTTGGAAAAGGAAAAGATTTATTATTTTAACAACTAACTCTTTTCTAAATAGAAAGAGTTTATATACCCCGTCGCGTTAAATGACGCGCGGGATATTTAACTAGGACCCGGGCTCGGGTTTTGCTTGGGATTAAACCCGAAACATATACAATATTAGATTAACTATCGAGCCCGATTCTCGATATTATACTATTACAACATTAACTAATTAAATGACCGAGACTCGTACACGTAATGAACGAACTTCCTGTTTGGCTCAATATTTTGAGGCTAACAATCTCCCCCGAAGTGAGTTCATTGATGACACTCTTTCATGAGATCATGAGATTGCTTTTGTCATTAAGCTCATGTGGTCTTGGTCTTTCTCTTTGTTATTTGTTGTAGGTTTGCTCCTTCATGCTTTGCGATCTTGACTTTGAGCCTTTGTCATTGTCTTTATCGTCTATGCCATCTTGCGATCTTGTAATCAATCGACGTGTTACTTGTAAAAGCGTTTTTGTAACACATCGGGAGTTTTAAGCTTTTTATCAAAATTCATCAACCGTCAATTCATTTACTGGACCAAATCGATATCCAGTTGTCACAAGTTTGATTCATATAGAATCTCGCAAGTCACCTACCAAGAGCTTGTTTGATGCTGGCTCAAGCAGGATTTCCATCTTCATTGTGAATACATTAGTATCACTCGGATGTTCTGGCAAATATTTATAATCATACTGGTGGGCCATGTAGGCATTAACCGTAGGGATTTCGGTTAGTCTTTACCTTCTTATCGTTTAGCATTGAGGTACACATCACATCACTTGGATCGTTTTACTTCCGTCTCATCGAGTCATTCATCTTCAAATCATTCATCATCTAGGCATTCTATTTCGGGTCATTCTTTGTCCAGACGTGCGTTACCAAACACCATTGTAGCTGATTCATCTACACCACCGAGATTTGTTCATCTATCACTTGCTAGGACTCCACGGTGTAGCGAGGCCTATCTCCATTAGAGGTTCTATCCCACTTATTATACCATGTATTCCCATCAATGACATCTAAGTCATCAGCTGTGGATTCTTCTTCTGAGTCATCTGCTGGACCATCTCGCAAGAGATGTAGGTCTCCCCCCCTTCTTCCCCCCCCCTCCCCCCCCCCCCACCATGACTGCTACCGTGACTTCATCTATCCATGCTACAAGAGCTTTAGTTCCTTCCCATGTTGATCTCCTCCCACCTCGCAAGAGGTTTAGGGATTCTATTTCACTAGAGGATAGTGTTGAGGAGGACATTAATATGGATGTATTAGAGGACATTAAGGCTAATGCTACGGCTGATGAGGTTGTAGTAGATAGGGATGTTGAGGTTGAGGTTGATGTAGGTATTGGTATGGAGGTCAATGTTGGGGTTGATGTAGAGGACGAGGTTGAGGACGAGGTCGAGTCCAGTGATAGAGTTTACATATGGAGGTTGGATGGATGTTGTGCTAGGTTTGTTATCCTGTTGCTATGGTTATGCCTAATGTTGTAGAGCATTTGGAGCAGGTTGAGGTGGGTTTGCAGGATATTTATGATCATGTTATAGAGATACATCTTCAATGGATAGAGGATTTTGAGATGGATAAATAGTGTTCAGAGTCCGTGGGGTTTGATTGCTGGTGGAGAGATAGTAGCTTTCTTGAGCAGTTGCATCTTGAAGAGGAGTAACGCGAGAATGAGGCACATGATGATAGGAGAGCAAGAGGCTGATAGATTTCTGTGTCGCGTGAGATTTATGATGAGTGAGCTTAGGTAGTATCCATAGGTTCGGTACTATGAAGGATGCGGTTTAGAGTTGGAGAATTCGCTGTCGAGGTGTTAGGTTTTCGTCCTGATGTTGGTGTATGGACTTTTGACTAATAGTAGAACCTGTTATTGTTGTTGTTTTAGTGTTAAATCAAGTTCCTATTATGGGTTAAATGTTACGACTGATGCTTTTATTTTATGATATTCATAAGCTTGTTTTTATTCTCTAGCTTGTTCATATTTAATGTTATTTACTTGTTCTAGCAAAACAAGTTCTATTGTATTTTCCTATATAAACCATATTTACCATTTATCATGGCTATATCTCGTATTGAATCTCACCGTATGCTATGTCTTGTGCTATAGAACATGACTATCACTCATTCTGGTATGACCCCGGAGGCAATCGAAGAACTCGTTAACCGACGAGTGGAGGAAGCATTGGCTTCTTATGAGGCAACTCGTGCTGCAAATGCTCTCGAGGCTGAAAGTCAAAGCCAAAACGGCAGCGACGACGATAATGGAAATGGTGGAAATGGAAATGGTGGAAATGGAAATTGTGGAGATGGAAATAGTGGAAATGGAAATGGTGGAAATGAAAATCTAAATGAGAACAATCGGGATGCTAGGCTTGTTGCTCGAGAGTGTACATACCAAGACTTCATGAAGTGTCAACCACTTAACTTCAAGGGAACAGAAGGAGTTGTCAGGTTGATAAGGTGGTTTGAGAAGATGGAAATAGTTTTCCACATCAGCAATTATCCAGAGAAATACCAAGTCAAGTATGCTACTTTCACACTGTTAAACAGTGCACTAACTTGGTAGAACTTACATAAGAGGACTATTGGAACTGATGTTGCATTTTCCATGTCATGGAGAGATCTCATGAAGCTAATGGCTGAAGTGTACTGCCCAAGGATTAAAATTCAAAAGATGGAATCTGAGCTATGGAATTTAACCATGAAGAACAATGATTTGGCAGTTTATACTCAGAGATTTCAAGAGTTGACTAGGATGTGCACCAAGATGGTCCCTAAGGAGGAGGATCGGGTTAAGAAGATCATTAGAGGTCTCCCGGATAATATCCAGGGAAATGTGATTGATGCAGAACCTACAAGACTGCAAGATGCTGTTCAAATTGCTAACAACTTAATGGATCAAAAGTTAAAAGGTTATGCTATGAAAAACGTTGAGAATAAAAGAAAGTTTGATAACAGGCTGAAATACAATGGGGGCAGAAACCACCCAAACAAAAGACAAAATTTTGGAGGTCATAATGTAGCAAGAGCCTACACGGCTGGCAACAATAAAAGGAGAGTGTATAATGGACCGCTACCTCTTTGTAACAAGTGTAAGCTTCACCATGAAGGACCATGCACAGTGAGATGTAGGAAGTGTAACAAGGTTGGGCATTTGACCTGGGATTGTAAGGCCACAATCTTCACTACTTCAACTCAGAGGGGTCAAGTAGTGAATCAGATTTCGAGTGTGGAGGGCAAGGACACTACCGAAGTGATTGCCCAAAGTTTAAGGATCAAAACTGTGGGAATAAGGCTGGAAACAAGAATGGAATTGGTAAAGCAAAAGGGAAAGCATATGTACTAGGTGGAGGAGACGCTAACCCCGATTCAAATGTTGTCAAGGGTATGTTTCTTCTCAACAATCATTATGCTTTCATATTATTCGATTCGGGTGCCGATAGAAGTTTCGTGTCGACTACATTTAGTACCTTGCTTGATATAACCCCCGATACTTTAGACGTTAGCTATGCTGTCGAATTAGCCGACGGGAGAATTTCTGAAACCAATACCGTGCTTAGAGGTTGTACGTTAGGATTATTAGGTCACCCATTCAATATTGACCTAATGCCGGTAGAACTTGGTAGCTTTGACGCCATCATCGGCATGGATTGGTTAGCGAACCATCATGCGGTGATCGTTTGCGATGAGAAGGTCGTGCGGATTCCCTATGGAGATGAAGTTTTGATAGTCCAAGGTGATGGAGGCAGTAGAAGAGAGAAGTCGAAGTTGAGCATTATATCGTGCACTAAAACTCATAAGTATGTTGAGAGAGGTTGCCTAATTTTTCTGGCACAAGTAACGAAGAAGGAAACCAGAGACAAGTCGGAGGAGAAGCGACTTGAGGACGTGCCGACTGTACGGGACTTTTGTTGCGGAATTACAGTCTGAATCTTCATCCTTCTTGTTCTTCCATAACCACTTTAGCTTTAATATCATATTGCCAAATGGTATGTCGACTAGTTCCCCGACTTTTGTATGTCGAATTGATGAAGTTCATCATGCATTGCTTTGATCCATGCGAATCAGCCATTGCCCTCATTAATGTCTTCGGTTCAAACATACTCACCGCGAGTGAGCGCTGACATACAATTTTAGGATCTGTGGACAAGCTGTCGTCTTGTTTTGAACTGGCATGGTTGGGATTTCCAAGAACTTGTTTCTAATGAGATCTCTGGTCCTCGGTAATCATGACTTTGTGGTTGAAATGAAATGCAATCGGTATTATCAATGTTTCTGAGGGAGACTCACCAATTTTTGTTCCGTGTACAAAAAGGATTGATAAATTCAGCATTTGAAATGATGCATTGGTGCTTGATACATCGTTGTTTTCCTCTGCTAGACGTGTGTTGGATTGTAATATTTCTTCTGGTAAAGGATGAAGAGAAATTCTAACCCTTGTTGTGATGAATCTGTCTTTATCTGCTGTAAGAAACAACATTTTGTTTGGGGACTGGGTCAGTGTTGTCATAATCTGGACGCATTTGTCCTTGAGGAACGAGGCCTAAAGAGAAGCATTTTTCACAGGAAATACTTCTTGTCGTGTGGTGCGAGTTGAAATGTTGTAATCAGATCATCATCTTCTTTGATTTCATCAATCTTGATATGAATGGACTCAACTAATAGCGTGTTCTATTGGTTGTAAATTTACGATATCCCTTCGAACTGTGTAGAATATCTCACCATGGACAACATGGTTCCCTTTTTTTTTTCTTTCATTTATCCTGATTTTCCCCATCTCTAGTTATGTAAAAAATGCAACACCAAAGAATTGAAGATTGTTATATTGAAGGATTCTGTCTTAATGAGGTGATATGCCGTCTTTCCATGAAGCGAGATGATGATTGATCTGTTTTGAGTTATGCATGCCGGTTGAACTGCTTCGGCCCAAAATTGCTATTGGAAGGCTTAGTAGTGAAAGCATCGTGATTCGGAGCATGCCTCAACAAGTGTACGGTCTCGTCTTTCGACCAACGCCGTTTCTGTTCAGGTGTTCGAGGAGTAGAAGATTTGATGTTTAATTTCCTTCTTCTTTGAAAATAAGCATGGGTGTCTTGTTCAAGTACTTTGTGCCTCTGTCAGTACGGACAATAATAATTGAGCTTGGAGATTGCGTGAATCATCGTCGAGACAAGTCTTTGAGAACTCTGGTGTTTCATCCTTGGATCGTAGAAAAGAGTCAAGTGTATCTTGCAATAGTCATCAACAATCACCTGAATATTTATTTTGCCCCATTTATGCTTGCAACCCGCATATGGACCACACAAGTCCTTGTGAAGCAAATTCAAGCCTTCCTTTGGAACTTGGAACAACTTTTGACTTAAATGAGCTTCTTATGCTTTACTCATTTACAAGACGAACAAAGTTGATCCTTGATCATATGTCAACTTAGGTAAGCCTGTCAAATTTCTTTCTTTGATAGTTAAGGTGATGTAACTCGAAGTTAAGATGAGAAAGTTCTTCGATGCTATAACCTGCCTTGAGTTGGTGAATCTATAGCATTGAACAGATTGGAGTTGATAAAGTTGTTTCTTGAAGATATTGTGTAGAGATCGTAATCCACGATTACAGTGTTAGTAAATCGTTTTTCCCTGAAGATCTCTCACAAACAAGTAGATTTCCTGAAAGCAACTCCAAATCGCCATACACAGATATTTTGACAACCGGAAAAGAAAAGATTATGATAGAGGCCTTCGACGTAATAACCCGTTTTGATCGTAAACATTCCTTGATCAGATTCTCATAACCATGAAATTGTAGCAAATGATCATTTCCAAAACGAAAAAGTACCCAGAAAGTTTTCACAAAATTACACAACTGCTTGAGATTGCACGCCATGTGTTTGTGCATCATGAGTCAACATGAAATAGGATGAGTTGCACAATCTGCAAGAGAGTTAAAGGACGATGGAACATTGGACAAATTGGATCCTAAGGAATTTGATATCTTCAAGACATTAGTAATCCTAGAGACAATGTCTATAGTGGGACTAATACTTGTTGATACATCCTCTTTCCTGATTTTAGGCATCCATATCTTTTTGGTCCTAAGAGGTTTTTGTGTCCATTTATATCCTGATGGACATCTCTTAGCTATCCACCATTTCCATTCCTGATTTGTATTCTCATACAACTCCTTATGGTAACTCTTGGATTTCTGAATAGTGGTATCTGATGCAACTGTTTTCTTATGGGGTGTTGCAACAGATTTGTTCGCTTTTCTCTTGGGTTTACTAGCACTAATAGGCACTACATTAGGCTTCTTAGTTCTAGCGTTCACGTCTTTCAAGTATCTAGAAACACAAGCATCATGATTAGAATTACACACACATTTTCCACATTCAGCACAAACAACATTCACATTCGACGTTCTGGAATTTGAACTGTCATTACACGCAGTTACAGACTTTGTTTTCTTAGAAATATTAGAAATCCTATGATGGTCTTCTACTTCCTTCTTTTTAAACTTCACTTGACTATTGTTTGGCACGACCTTATCTTTAACTTGGATTGCACCCTTTTAGCTTGTGGTCTGCTAACACTAGTAGTGGTTTTGCTCCTGAATTTTTAGACATTGTGAGGTTTAGTATTCCTTGAAGCATGAGGCTACTGCGGTTCTTTGTGTTGTGTTGTATGGTAGTGGCATTTCTATACATTCTGTTTAAGCCTATTCGAGTGTCTATTTCTGCTTGTTTCTATATATGAGGCAAATTCTGTTAGTAAAGTGACTTGTTTAAACAATCCATCGACACATTAGTTTTATTAACGTAGCTGTTTTGTTTGAAAACTTCTCATTTCAGGGAGAATTTGAAAAAGGAGTTCGGTTTTCCTAAACTGATGGTTTTGGTATCCGTTGAGCATTTTGGTTGTTTCGGAAACAAACATATGGTTTATCAAAACAGGTTCCACAGACTTTCCTTTTGTTACCTGAATGAGGTTTCTTTAATCATTTTTCACCCATTTTCTTGTCTTGCATTTGAGCTTTCAAATCCTGTATTTCATGATATTGTTCACGTTTCTTTTCGATACATTTGAAGCATTTTCTTTGCAAAAACTTGGGTTGTTTTTCTTCTATT
Organism: Tanacetum coccineum; assembly: GCA_026074375.1. NCBI lineage: Eukaryota > Viridiplantae > Streptophyta > Magnoliopsida > Asterales > Asteraceae > Tanacetum > Tanacetum coccineum. The sequence goes on along the minus strand of BQNB010015682.1, from coordinate 59,948 downwards.
CTTGATCAATGTTGTATTGAATAGTTTTCAAATGAAATCGAGTGTTTTTCAAGTTTTGGCAAAAAAACTCTTAAAAAGCTTATTCATGTACTTAGGTTATTAACAGATTCAGTTTTTTTTGACAGCTTTTGTGCAAAAGACATTCACATTCTTTGACTTTATGAAGATACATGCATTGCAATTCAGTATGAGCATTTAATTCAGACAAAGAATGCAAATATGAACATATAACATCTTTAGACACACACTCTTCAAGAAGTAGATCATACTATTGAATATCAGCCTTCTCAGATTCAAGTTCGTCAATCTCTTTTTCAAGGATTTAACGTATCAAAATCTTCAGGCATTTCAGTTTTAAGTTCATGTTCAAATGAAAAGCTTTCATTTTGTGATTTTATTGGAAAGAGGCATTGAAAAATGTTTTGATTAAAATTTCCATATCATGAGCAGTTGGACCGCGGAAAACAATCACTAGTATGTTTAAACAAGTTTGTCAACAATTCCCTAAATTGATTGATGTTAAAGTCATGTCGTTAAAAACTTGACTACTTTTACTAATGGATTCGAAACGGGTAGTTAGGCACGTTTCTTAGCAATTTTTGTTTTTGTTCTAACAAAACGGTTTTTCCACATTTATTCCTTACTTCCTTTCCGCGTTCCAAATGATAAGATACTCAGTGAAGGTGCTTTGAAAATTTTCATAAAGTCTATTTTGTTTTGTGTAATTCATATGGTTTAACATAATCTTTATTCATTTTTGATCTACTCTCGGTATAAAGGTCCTCGGTCTCTTCCCTTTCAGCGGCAAATTGTTTGCCAGGATCAGAAGTATATATGAGATCTCAGTATCATATGGGATCTCATACAAACAGGGCTTCTCAGATTGAGCTTTCTTGAGGTACCTTGGATTAGCAAAGGTTGGTCTACCATTATATGTCGAGCATTTGGGTGCTAACATATGAATGGTCTGAATTGACTGATTACGAGTATAAACAATTTCGTTCAAAAACTTTAACTGTTTGTCCATTTCAATCATCTTGTCAATATCTTTTTCTTCTTTAACCTTTAAATCCGAAATGACCTTTGTATTCTCTTTGAGATAACCTTCCAGTTGTGACTTAGTTAAAAGACTCTTTTTGACTAAATCATCGTGTTTCTGATCAAGAACTGAAATTTCATAGGCTTTTGTCTTTAAACCTTCTTTAATTTTAATGTCTTTTAAAGCTAATAGTCTTAGAGTTTCATTTAACTTTGTTTAAAGAATCTCATAATCAATCGTCTGGTCATTAAAGGCTTTATACTTCTCAAACTCATTCTGTTTGTTCTGAAGTGCAATCAAACAACTATCCTGACAACTAATAGCCTCCCCCAGAGCACTATTGGTTTCATCAAGGTTAGTTTTGCACTTTTCCAATTCTTGAGTCAATGAAGCATTTGCTTTCTTTAATTGCTTTAAAATCGTTTTGTTTTCCTCCGTATCCAGAGTTAAATTAGCAATTAAATTAGCAAGCGCATCACGCTCATCAACACATTCTACAGCATTTTGATCAACCTGATTATCATTAGTACATATATTTGATGAATCAGGAGTGACATTGCTATCATCCTTCTCCAAAACATATGTGTCGTTAATGGATTCAGGTTGCTCAGAATGTCGTCTCACATTGTCATACACATTACTTTCATCATGATTTTGTACCTGTTCCAATGGCTGACCAGTAGAACTGGATTCTTCAGGTGAGACCTCCTGAATCTTTGCCATGTAGCTGTAATGTGCTTCCAATTCCTGTTCATCAATCTCTTCATCTGTGTCCTCTAGCCAATCAGCTTGCTCAGCTTGCAGAGGAACACCTTGTTCAGCTTGTTTGCACATCATCATCTTTTCCTTGTGATACGCGTAGTCTTTAACCCGCTTTGGCTTCCTGCATTCCTTTGCATAGTGCCCATATCCCTTGCAGTTAAAGCACTGTATCCCAGTCTGTTGCACTACCTGACTGCCTACTGTTTCCCTAGCCCCAGCAACTGTCATCGTCCTTTGATTCCCAAACTGCCCTGACTGATTGTCGTTGTTATACCTTGGTGTGGTATCTTCAGTCTTGTTCCTGGAGTTTGAAGAAGTTCGAAGGTTGTTGTTGGTAGGTTTGTAGAGCTTCTTGAAATACTTTGCAAGGAGTGCCAAATTCTTTTGCATTTCCTTGTCCCTCTGAGCTTGTTCAGGATCACTGTCTTCTTCAGAGACAGACTCAGATTGAGGTGTAATTGGTTTGGCGACCTCTTTGCCTTTGTGTCTGGTAGATGCACTTTGCCTTGTGGAAGATGATGTTGCATTAGATCTTTGAGGTTTTGGTGCTTGATAGTAATTATCTGAATATGGTTGAGCAGCCGCAAGAAGTGCTAATGGATTTGCACTTTTGGCTATTCTCTCAGCACGAATATCATTAACCTCCAGTTGAAACTGCTTCAGAATGTCAAACAGTCTGTGATATGAGACGATGTCTATCTTTTCTGATTGCTTGACAATCGTCACAAATCTTGACCATTCTGGTTGAAGTTGTTGAAGAAATTAAACATTCACTTGCATTGTTGTAACTTGCAAGTTGTTCCTTGTCAACTCATTCATCAATTTGTAAAACCGTGAGTAATACGACTCCATGGATTCTCCATCTCGAGAAGTAAACTTCCCAAATTCCCAGAACAGATTGGTCTTTACATCTTGTACGTTCAACGATTCACCCTGTTGTAGCCTTTCAATGGCTATCCACATTTCATTTGCTGTGTTGCAAGCATCAACAGTTGAGTAGATTTCATCTCCAATACCGGTTAAAAGCAAGAAAATTGCTTCCTTTTCAGACTGAAAGTGTTCTTTGTTCTCTGGAGTCATGTTCAATATTGTTTCGACTGATGTATGTTGTGGAACTGCAGGACGACCTTCCGCTGCCTCAACAGCTTGAACTTGTACAGTGGTTGGCACGTAGGGACCACTTAGTATGCTCTTTTTCAGTCCGCCACCATTTGGTTTTGTGTCAATGTACCGTAGAAAACGTGATCTCCATTGTGAATATCTTCCTGGTCCAAGCATTGGTGGACGATCTTTTAAACCAGCTGCCATGATATTATTGTGCATTTGACTATCTGTGGAGGATGTGTTGACTGGAGTAGACATGATGAATGAATGGCTATCAATTATGAAGTGTGAAAGATTTTTTTAGATCTTAAGTGGATGTGATTGTTGTTGTGGAAAACTATTTTATGGGATTTTACAAGTCTTGACTAAACCGAGAGAATACAAGAGTATTTTGCGGGATTTTACTAAATCAAGAAAACCGTAAAATAGAATTATTGTTGGTGAAATCGTTGTTGTTGTTGAAGAACTTGAACTTTTGTTAACGATTTGTGAGCTAAAACGATGAACGGTGCACAAATTTTGAGCTTGAAATGATTAACGGTTGATCAAAACTCAAATAAGGAAAAACAGTGCACAAACAATTCACTTTAAAGCACTAACGGTTGAATTAGATGCACTAAGGACTAACGGTGCAATCTATTTTCAACTAGAAGGACTTCTTTTCAAGGAAGGACGAATGGTGCAATTGTAGTAACAAGTGAGGGACTGCATGTGACAAATGCCAAAACTTGTTAATTAATAACCAAAATTTCCCTCCATTTCACTTTCGTTTTGGTTTGAAGATTTATAAAAAATTCACCGAATATGAATTTGATCTCGCGGAGTCGTACAGTTATCGTCGGTAAAAACCAAATATACCACGTTGATCGAAACGATGTCACGAACATGATGGTATAGATTTTAAGTCCCGTCGTTGCACGTCACACGAAACCGTAAAACAGAAACTAAGTTAAAACGTGTATGGTTTTTCCCGTTTGAATTAGTTCGGTTCCTTAAGGTTTTTGACTAGTTCGGTTCCGCTTGATTTCACTCGTTCGGTTCCTCTTGATTTCACTCGTTCGGTAGATGAAGAATCAACTCGTTCGGTCCTTGAGAGAAATCACTCGATCGGCTCCTTGAGATTTCGAGTTCGTTCGGTTGTCACAAGGTTGTTGGTTCGTTCGGTTCTAGTCGTGTTCCACTCGTTCGGTTTCACTCGATCGGTGGTCCTTCAACAGATGTACAACCGTCATTTCTTTTGTTTTCTACCGAAACAACAAAAGAAACCCAACAAAAAACTTAAATAAGCTCTAGACCAATAAGCTGTTAAGCCAAAGAATAAGCCACATTAACTCGTTCGATTCCAAATAATTGTGCTCGTTCGGTTCTTTCACAACGTAACTCGTTCGGCTCACACTAGTTATCAACTAGTTCGGCTCTATAATGCCTTAACTCGTTTGGTTGTTGAAGGCGTGAACTAGTTCGGTTCCCCTTAACAAAAACTACTAGATCGGTTCTCAAGGGTGTTTACTAGTTCGGTTGCTTTGGTCGTCTTTACGTCAACAGATAGCAACAAAAACCAATTTCCTTAAGAAGCCGTGAAGGGGACCAACAATAAGCAAATTTAGACACGTTTTAGAAACTCTAAATAATCTCCAATAAGCTAAAAACAGTTTAAGTTCAAATAAGCTAAACGAAAAAGAACATGAACACGAGTAAAACCACTCTGTATGAAAGAATTTGTGTGCGTGTTGTGTAAAGTGATGCAACAGTTACTCTTTTGAAGCCCAAAGTGAAATTAAAAAACGTTTTAAACTGAGAAATTAACACAAAGATTCAAATAGTTATTGATTTCGAATAAAAGGTGATTAAAAGAAAAAACATGCCGAGTAAAAAATAAGATATAAACTGAAATAAGCGAAACCAAAAAAATAAAAATCACAACTTATCACAAAACCCACCCGAGGCTCGTGGTACCAATTGTCGGAACCCGATCTACACTTTCACTTCATATTACACAACACGGATCGAACCAAGAAACTAGAAATAAGATAATGGTTTAGAGAGAGAGAAAGAAGAGAGAGAGAGATGAGAGAAAAAGAGAAAAGATATTATTTAGAAATAATGAGAAGAGATATTTTCTTAGTAGAAAATATCTATATATATACCCCTACACATTTAATGTGACGCGTGGGATATTTAACTAGGACTCGGGTTTTGCTTGGGATTAAACCCGAAACATATACAATATTAGTTTAACTATCGAGCCCGATTCCCGATAATATTCTATTACAACATTAACTAATTAATTGACCGAGACTTAAATACATAATGAACGAACTTCATGTTCTACTCAATATTTTGAGGCTAACAAGTTTTCTATCATAGGCTTGGCAAGGATACACATCTCCACCGCTAAAGCTAAGGAGAAACAAGTCAAAAGAAACTCATTTTGTGGTGTTCTCAAGTCTAGAGAGATGATCTCGCTAGAATTTTTGCTCCATTATTTGTCTCGGATTTCAACATCGAATTCTTGAGCAAAAGGATCCACCGCATCAGTCTTGCCTTGAGCTTCCATTTTAGCAAAGAGGATACTTTATAGCATAATGTCGTATACACTAATGCTTCTTGACAAAACGAGATATGACTGAATTTCTCAAACTGTACACTACGGGCAAGTAATTTTTTTATGGTCGTAGGTAGTGTTTTAGACTTCGATCATTGTCTTGCTGGCATAAGTGTATTGTTGAAATGCATTTCTTCTTTCGTATGCTCTAGGACTGCCCAATTGCATGCAAACTATCGCTTGCATCACACATGCGTTCTAAAACGAATGCAAGTCCCCCGTCGGGAGCAATCAAAATTTGGAGCCCTTCTCGGTCAATTTTTCTTTAATTGGTATTAAAGGAGTCGATACACTCTTTTGAGAAGAAAAATAGAGTGCTCTTTTTCTCCACAAGGGGTTTCATTGGACGGGCAATTTTTTGAAGAAGGTCTTGTTGAAACTCGATAAAAACCGGCATCCCAAGAAAAAACTACGAACACGCTATGACAGTAGTCGGGTGAGGAGCTTAGCTATAGTCTCACTTTAAGCAGTGATCGACCTCATTTCCTGACTTAGAAAATTCGTGTCCCAAGAACAATGCCTTTCTTTACCCATAAAATGGGGCTTTTCTCCCAATTAGGGTCAAATGGTCTTCACACCCTTTATTAAACATTTTTGTCCAAATTGGATAGGCATTAAGAAAGAATCTCCGAAGAGACCAAAAAGTTCATCCAGGAACACATCCATTGTCCTTTTTTTCGATCATGTCATGGAAATTGCCATCATACATCGTTGAAACGTGCCATGTGCATTTACATGCCCAAAAGGCAAGCGCGATATGCAAATTTTCCTTATGGGCATCGTGAAAGGTTTCTTCTCTTGATCCTTTTGGGTCATAGTAATTATGAAAATAACCCGAGAACCCATCGAGGAAACAATAGTAATTGGTTCACCGCGTGTCCCTTTCGAGCATTTGATCCATGATGGTATCGGTAATGTCTTTTTTCGGTGGCTTCATTCAACTTCCTAGAGTCCAATGCACATCTCTCCACCCCGGTGACCAATCATGATGGTATCAAAGCATTATCAACATTCTTGACGACGATTGTATGCCACCTTTCTTGGTACACATGTCCCAGGCTTACCCCGATGGACTTGTCAAATCGGAAAAATTAATCCACCAACCTTTCAAGAGTTTATTCAATCTCTTTTTGATGACGTCGTGGATCTTGGGTTTACCTGTCTTTGACTCTGAACATGTTTGGGTTCCGTATTCCTTTCCATAAGGATTTTTGAATAAAACTCTAATCAACACCCTTTGATATCAAGAGTTTCCAAGCGATGGCTCGCTTGTGGACCTTTAGAACCTTGAAAGAGCTGTTTTCCTCATCCTTTAAATCTTTCGCAAATTATACGGCAACGTTTTTATTTGGGGGGGGTCGTCACTTCCAAAAATGCTATTCTAAAGAGGTGGCAAATATCTTGAGTCAACCTCGGGACTCATCAAATGACGATTTTAACGTTTAAGCTTCAATCATCAACAACTTTAGTTCTCTACCTCGGATGTCCTGCGAATAATCTTATATGATTCGGAAGTGGAGGTAATGTTCACTATTGAGAAGTGCTTCTAGAATAAGAATGTCACCTCCGAACATAGTAAGTACACTCAATTTCCCTGAAAATTGCTCGTCATTGATACTATAAAACATTGGCTTCTTCCAAAAGGAGAAATCACTATCCCGAAAAGAGTTAGTTTGTGAAGAATTTTGAAACAATTGATCGTAATCCGGAGAAGGATTACCGTATCAACTGAATCAGAAAAACCTTAAATTCTTGTCGAGTATTCTTCACTTTCTACTTGCCAATTCAATGACGTCATTCGGTTTACCGTCATTATGATTGTAATTAGCCGTGAAACCGAAGTTTGTCTGATCTAAATGTGATGGCCTCTATTGCCCAACTCGAAGGTTATTTCACACCTTGTAAACATCTATCAATGCACACTGGTCATTAATAAACTCCTCCGAGAATTAAAGGTACTCGGTGGTCCTGCTCAAAATCAACGATCAACTAAATCTTCTGGAAACTGAACTTTCCCACAGTACATGGACGTCATTGGCGATACCGATTGGTTCAGTGATTGAACGGTCCGCTAGCTCTAGCGTCATGCAAGTCTGGGTTAGTTCGGGAAGAGAGAGATCTTTCCATACGGAATATGGCATAAGATTAATGCTTGCGCCGAGATCGGCCAAGGCGTTGCATGTATTAATCCCAGAAAATTCACATGGGAAAACAGAAATCACAGGGTCCTCTAAGTTTTTTGTCGTAACTTGTTTAGGATAACCGCTGAGCAATACTCGTTCAATGGGAGTTCTACCATTTCACTCAACTTCTCTTTGATCCGATTAAAGTTTTTTAGAGTAGAGGCAATATTTGAGCATAAGGATTCCAGGCATCCGTAAAGCTAATTTCAAAATCAAATCTCTAAATGAGTTTCGTAGAATTTCTCAATTTGATCGTTAGCTTTCCTGTCGCCGCCTTTCATCAATTTCTTCTGAAGGAAAAGGAATTGATGTTCGTTGGTTAGGCATCGGAGCACTAACGGGATCAAAAAACGTTGCTCGGAATTTGGATGTTGAGATTGGACTTGTAGTAACAGAGGATGGCGACGTCTTCGGTAGCTGTCTGTTATAAATAGGAAAGCAATCGTGTCCTTTATAACCCTAGTATCACGATTCAATACTTTTCGGAGAAGAAGATGAAGTAGGGTCCATGATAACAACGACCACTCCGTTGGGTGATAACCTTTCAAATCTCCTTTCGGGTTAATTGACAGTAGTTACCCTGAAGAGTGCCCGAACCGAAGAGAACGGTATTAACAGTCACAACGAACTTGGAGAAGCATGTCCGTTAAAGTTGGCCCTTTTATATGTGCAAGTGGTTGCCTGTATTAGCATATCCTCATACTTGCATCATTAGCCTTGACGGTAGTGTTGTCACAATCAGTTTTTGGACACACCATGTGTCGAGGCACAGAAGCTTGGTAAGCTGGTGGTTATTAAACCTGGGGGTCTGTAATTTAGCTTTGGGTTGAAATTGTTTCCCATCAGTTCTGATGTAATTGTTTTTCATTTATTTAAAACCCTATTGGAAATGTCTTTGATTAAATTCCTGATGGTTTTGAACGGGAGGAAACCGATAGGATCGAAATTTGATTTGCAACATCAGATGTCGGTAACCCCGATTGTCCTTGGTTGAAATTTTTGCGCACGCTTGTGACACATACCTTGAATGTCACGATAATGTAGCCATCCGTTGTCTGGACAATTTGGTAAGAATGACCGACCCCCCACAAGTTACACAACTTTGCACTGAACCGCTTTTAACGGAGCTGGGGTTTGGTTTTTCTTATCGAGAATCAATGCTCTAACCATATCATTAATTCAGCAACATCGGTTGAAACTAGCTGGGGTAGAAGAGCTCGTACTCCTTTGGAACAAGGCCTTGCAACGTTGATTGACGAACTTTGGACATTGCTCGTGTTCGATGATTTTAGCATTCTTGAAGCATTATCCGAAAGTTACCACCCGCAGCGTAGTTCAATGAATCTTGAATAAATCGAATTTAGGCATTATAGAATGATCGAGTTTGAGCAATTCTGAAAAGAAAACCCATGATGCGGGCATGCCCTAAGAAGATCATTGAAACGGTCCCATGCTTCATAAAACGATTCGTCAAATCTTTGCTGAAATCTCGTGATTTCATTTCTAAGATTTGTCGTTTTAGAAGGAGGAAAGAATTTGTTAATGAATTTCGACACAAGATCATCCCATGTAAGAATCGATCGAGGGGGTTCTTTGTCAAGCCAAATCCGGGCTGCTCCCTCGAGGGAAAATGGGAAAAGCATAAGCTTAACCGACGTACTCGGGACGTTCGGGAACTTCATCGTAGAAGTGATCTTGTTGAAATATCGGATGTGAGCATGTGGGTCTTCTTTATCATGTCCAAAAAATTGCTTGTTTTGAACAAGATTAAGTAGACCATGCTTGATCTCAAAGTTGTTCGCGGTAATTTCGGGAACAACGATCGCATCCTCGTAACCCTCGGTGGGTGCTTCGAGCAATTGCGCCATAGTACGATTATCGTCCATCGTAACTATGGGAGGATTGAAAGTTTCTTGATTGTTATTTGGTTTCTCAAGATTTGGTGATTCAACAGAAGTTTGTCGGACTTGTTGTTGTCGACGTTTACGGGCTTGAGAACGAGTGCGCATGCACAAAATAGAAATATAAAAAGAAAATTTACACTATTTTTTTTTGGTTTTTCAATGATTTATTCACAATTGATTTTAACGGACAATGAGATAAGACAACTTCAACCAAATAATCTACTTACTTCACGGTAGCTCTCAAAAAGATAAACGCACAGGTGAGCGGAGGAGTAGGAATAGCGCGAAGCTTATTTCTCCTTTCGGGTCGTAGTTCCTCGGAACAACCCTCCTTATACCCACTTTTTAGTTTGTTTAACCTTTCGAGGTGAGCCGTACGTCGTAAGAGACACAAATGGCAAGTTTTTAAATCTTTTGTTCGAGTTGGGAACCAACAAGTTCACCGGAAGTTATTATGATAATACCTCAATTGAGAATATTATATTTTGGTATTTTTACCAATTTGTGAATTTTATTTCTTGATTAAGACAATGTTTTTATATTTTTTGTTTTTCTTTTGTTTTTATATGATAATTATACTAATAAAAGAAAATGAAAAATATTTTTGTACTTTTTATATTTTTGTAGAAGAAAATATTCACAGATTCAAACACAAATTGTCAAACGTAACGATAATCGTTTTCAGCCTCCCCGGCAGCGGCGCCAAAAATTGATTCGTCAATAATATATATATATATATATATATATATATATAATATAAAAGCAAACACTCAACCAATTGCCTTTGACCAAGGCAAGAAGTCAAAATTCACTAAATAAAATATATATGTAACCGGAAGTATGAGTTCCCGGGTCGTTAAGTCCCAACGAGGCTTGAATGGAAAATCGAATGACGAAATGATTAAATAAAACCTGAAAAATGAAAGCCTATATAACTTAAACCTAAAACGGGGCACGAAAAACGAGGCTAAAAACTTAAAATTTTGCAAATTAAACCCTAGAACAAATTTAAAAACTAAAATAGATTCTAATGAAAAATAACGAATTTAAAAAAACTAACTAAAAACGGAGGTCGTTTGACCCAAAAACGATCAAAACAAAAACGGGGACAAATCCCGTTCTTTAGAAAATGACTTTTTGAAAAAATGAACCTACAAAACTTTTAACATTTTTTCCTAACAAAATAATGAAAAAAAATAAAATTTTTAAAAAAAAGATTTAATATTTTTTCTGATTAATATTTTATTTTTTATGATTTTTTAAGTTTAAAAAGAAAATAAATTATAAAAAATACTAAAAGATTTTATAAAAATCTGAAAAATTTACAAAAATACTTGAAAGTGTGACGGTCCTAAGAAAAATAAGCTGGCTTGACCATCTTATCAAATAAGCTGTCAAAATAAGCTCAACAGCTTATCAAGCTTATTGGGCAAAACACCCTTAAATACCAAAGCGCCCAAAGGTCTAACAGAAAAGACCAAAGGCGCAATGGTAGTGTATGTTATGTTTATAAGGGTGAGAGTGGTAGAGGTCGGGGGTTCGAGTCTTGCTCACCACTGACATCCCACTCCCTTTTTTTTACAAATTGAAGAATGACTAAAAAAAGCACTTTTAAAACTTGGAATTTTGTATTAAAAGCTTAATAAGCTGAAATGCCAAAAGCATACAGATTGCTTTTTAGTTTAAAGAACACAATTTGCAAAACAGTTTGGCTTTTTTTAGAACAAAAAATCAAGGCAATCACAAATAAGCAAATATAATCCTACCTTACACTTCATGAGCTAATACAAACAAAATAAGCCAATATAAAACAAACCAATAAGCCAGTGATAAGCCAAATAAGCTGATAAGCAAAATGGGTTTTGGGCTGCAGGCCCAAACAGGCTCTTTGGGGACTTTTAGGCTTATTTTTTAAGCTAAGATGGACCCAATGGCTGAGCTTATATGGGTTAAAGCACACCTTAAATAAGCTAGCCAAAAATACTGAAAACGAAAGAATTTGGTAAGCTTATGACAGCTTAAAGAGCTGTCAAAAAGGGCTTAAAGCACGAGGGGTAATTTTAAAGGAAAAAGGGGACAAAAAGATAGCTTAAAAATAAGCCACCAAATAAACTTTAAAATGAAAAATAAGCTGAAACAGATAGACACAAGCTCCTAATGAGCTTGTGCACCAATTTTCAAAAGCTAAAAACTAATTTAAGTGACTCAAATTTGAAATTGAAAAAGTGACAGATTTGACTATGAAAATTTAACAAGAAATACTTGACAGATTTTTGCTTGGACAATTGGAAAACCAAAGGACTTTAGTACTTCATTTTAAACCTATAATTATCACCAAAACAAGTCTCAAAAAAAATTAAAAAGCCCTTCACCCAATTACTCGTGCAAACTGTTATTTTCGAACCACAGTTTGTAAGAGTTTAATAGAAAAACTTGAAAAATCACCATTAGACTTAAAAAAACTTTTGAAATTAGCTTAAGATTAACTTAATAAGGCTGGCCAAAGTTAGCCAACTGACCCAAAAGGTTTTGAACTGACCCACTTTGGGTCCTTAACCCAAACATCCCTTTAACTTCTGAATTTGGCTTTTTAGGGCTGAGATGGTTGATTTAAGCCAAGACTCTTAAAGATAACTTATTAGACATGCATTATTAGTAGAAATAAGCTAAAGGCAACAACAAATAAGCACTTAAATAAGCAGACCAAGAAATGACAGTTATGAAACTAATTATGACAGATTTTAAGAAAAACTTGTAAAATGAGATTTTAAACTACAAGATCTATATTTTAAGCACTAAACAACAATAATAAGCATAAATAAGCACAATGGAACAGGAGATAAGCACTAACAAGCTGAAAATAAGCAAATGCAAGAAAAATAAGTTTAAATGAAAGAAAAAGACTTATTACAAGGCCCTTTGCACTAAACAAAGGGTTAATAAGCTATTAAAAAAGCTTTGTGTACAACTCCACTTATCAAAGAAAGCGGTATTGTCCATAAGCCCTTCCATAATTGGCTTATCTTCCAAAATTCAAGCTGTGGTATTTTTTGAGTGGAATTTTTGTTCTCTTTTTTTAACTAAATAACTTAATTCTTTTTGGTTAATTACTGCTAATAACCTAACATTAAGCTATTATAAAAGCTTGTGAACCAAATTTATAACAAATTAACAACTTTAAGACTTGAAATTTAAAATACGGATTTTAACTTAAAAAAACTTCAAAACTTTATTAAACTGAAAAGATAATTACAAGAACTTGGACAAAAAGATTGCAATAAGCTAAAAATTGACGTAAAATAAGCTAAAAGTGAGAATGCCCCTAAAGGCTTACAAAAGGCTCTAATTTATAACAAAAAGATCATGTCTGGTCTGTCAAGTGTGTGCCTCTTCTGTAGGGCTTCAGAGGTGTGCTATTGTGTGGAAAAAGAATCCAACAATCAATCTTACCCTTATGATGCCTTTGTGCTTTTCTTGATTTTATACCATTCGTAGAATGACCCTTGAAAAATGGAGGATTGCCAAGGTGGAAAGGTGTAACGGATTAGAGTAGTGGGAGGGGATGGGGTATTACCTAATGGGTAAATTTAGGATTTGCAGGTAAGAGTGGGGAAGAAAACCTTGAAGGGTTCATTGGGTGTTATTGGGTGGGAAAAGAAAGTTATTGAAAGTGTGCAGGGGAAAGTTTTGGAGATTTTGGCATATGTCCTCCATGTGTATATATGAATTGCAGGAAAAGGTCCTTGTGGTGTTACTACATTGAGAAGTTGGCAGAATAACCCTCAAGGGTTTATACCAAGTAAGCAAATTTCATCCTTTTGGCAATACAACTTTGGGAAAATGGTAGAATCAACCCCTTAACTCGTATTGAGCTATTTTAAACTTAGTCCTTTTGCGATACAACTTTAAGGGTTTGGCAATTTCAGCCCCTAAAGTTGTATTTTCCATTTATTTTCATTCAAGCCTTTGAATATAACTTTGGGACTTTGGAATTCCAGTCCTCAAGATAATTTCATTGTTTTGACTTCTTTTTGAGACTTTGAACTTTATCGTGGTTGAGTTGGCTTTTCGGGGTTGACTTTCATGTTTGACTTGTTTGACTTTGACTGACATTGGCTTTCGATTGACTTTGGTCTTATTTTTCACACTCTTTTATTATCAGAGCTTGGCTTTGTCACATTTTAGCTTGTTTTTGTCCTTTTTCTTGATATCCATTTCATGCACAACGACAAATCAAAACATACAAAAACAATGTTATATTGGGTAACGTTTTTGTCATATAAGCTCGTTTATTCTGGATAAAAGTATTGTCTTTAAACGACATACCATTGACCCGGCCAGATGAAGCGTTAAGAATTAGGACATCTCCCACGACAACCCACAGAAGTGCGTCAATTCTTAAGACTCGCCTGCTATTTACGAAGATTTATCAAAGTTTTTTTTCAAAAATTGCAAAGCCATTGACTAAATTAAACCCCCAGAAAAACAAAGTTTATTTCTGGGCGAAGACAAGAATCACTTTTCAAACTCCTTCAAAACAAAAACACTGTGAAGCACCACTCTTAGCATTACCAGAAGGAAACGATAATTTTGTTGTTTACTGTGATGCATCTCTTCAAGGGTTAGGAGCTGTATTAATGCAAAGATAAAAAGTCATTGCTTATGCATCTCAACAACTCAAACCTTATGAAGAAAACGATACTCACTCCTGATCTTGAATTAGGAAGCATAATATTCCTCTCTTTAAAAGCTAGAACACTATCTATAACGGTACAAAGTGTTATGAGTTTTCACTGATAAAGAGCCTTCCAACATATTTTATCGTTAAAAAGAATTGAATATGAGGCGACGCCGATGTCATAATTACTCGCATAGTTTTGATATGAGATTGAATTTGCTAATCAAAAAAAAAAACAATCAAATCATCCTCAAAAAATACCCCTCTGGAAAGGCAAATGTTGTAGCAGATACCTTAAGACCGAAAGAAACACATCAAACATCCTCATCCATGTTTGAGCATTAATCTTAAACCGTCATCCAAAATTACCATCTCAAATTCTTGAAGCCCAAAAAAAGCCCCTTAAAGAAGAAAATGTCAAAAACGAGAACCTACGAGGAATGGACAAATTATTTGAAATTCATCCTGATGGAACTTGTTGTATCAAAAACCGAAGCTGGTTACCACTTTTTGGCGGTTTGAGAGACTTAATCATGCATGAGTCTCATAAATCAAAATATTATATTCACCCGGGTTCTGATAAGATGTACCATGATTTAAAGAAACTCTATTGGTGGCCTAACATGAAGGCAATCATCGCAGAATATGTTAGCAAGTGTTTGACATGTTCTAGAGTTAAAGCAGAATGTCAAAAGCCATCTGGCTTATTGGTACAATAAGAAATTCTTATATGGAAATGGGAGAGGATAACAATTATTTGTTACAAAGCTACCCAAAACCACAAAACCACAGCCGGACAGATGCAGCATGGGTCATTGTCGATCGCTTACCAAAATCACAGCCACATTTTCATACCCATTCAAGCGACTGATAGTGTGGAATCTCTTACAAGTTATATAGCAAAGAATTAGTCTTCCTCGACATGGTGTACCAATCTCTATCACGTTGATCATGACATCATGTCACGATCCAGATTCCTGGCAATAATTGCACATGGCGTTGTACTCAAACTAGACATGAACAACATATCATCCTGAAACCGATGGACAAAGTTGAAAGAACCACCAAACACTCAAGAGACATGCTACGAGCCTTGTTTATAGATTTGGGATATACATTTACCATTGGTAGAATTTTCCTACAAAAAACAGTTGATCATGCCAGTATCAACAAGGCAGCCACCGTTTCGAAGCACTTTAAAGGTCGAAAGTTGAGATCACCTGTTTGCGGGGCCACGAATTAGGATTCTCAATTTATGGGACCAGAAATAATTCAAGAAACCACTGAAAAGATCGTACAAATTCATCAACGCTTGCAAGCTGCAAGAGATCGACAAAGAAGTTACGCTAATGTAAGGTGAAAGCCTTTAGAATTTCAAGTTGGCGATCGTGTTATGTTAAAAGTATCACCCCGTAAGGGTATCTTTTGATTCGGAAAACGAGGAAAGCTTAATCCCTAATACATTAGACCATTCAAAATCCTTGAACGAATTGGCCCAGTGGCGTACAAACTAGAGCTACCTAAAGAGCTTAGTAGTATCCATAATACATTTCACGATTCTAATCTCAAGAAGGGATTATCAGATGAATCTCTTATTATTCCAATGAAAGAACTTCAACTCGACGACAAACTCAACTTTGTAGAAGAACCAGTGGAAGTTATGGATCATGAGATCAAGCAACTCAAGAGAAGTCGTATTCCTATAATCAAAGTACGATGGAACTCTAAAAGAGGACCAGAGGTTATGTTGGGATTCTAGATTTGATGAGACAAAATAAATAAAAGAATGAAATAAAAGGATCAAAATCGTCATTAAGGAATTCTACAAAGATGGTGAATTGTAGAAGATATGCTTAAAAGATATGAAGATTTGGTCAAAGATGTCAAAGATAAAGATCAACATTAATGCTGATTGAAGATTAGTCAAATAGTATTTAATGTTGATTTATAGTTTCCTAATCTTATTTGTTCTTATCCTTTGTAAACCTAGATATCTCTACTATATAAAGAGATATCAGGCGTGTAGTTTATGTGTGTGTACAAGAGGTAGACATCCAGAAAAGGTGTATGTGTGTGTGTCTAGGCATGTAAATGCCTAGATGGTTTGGTTGGTTTAGCCTCAAGGATCTTTGATCCCTGTTAGTTTGTAGATAACCGTTCTACAGTTGATCAAGTAGAATAGGGCTAAAATGAAAGTAAATGAAATGAAAACCTTGTTATGTAACACAATGTTCTTAATGCCTATTTCCGCTATGCATATACTTTATTTCATTGTTATATTATCCAGATAAGGACTAACACAACCTGAGCTTACAAACGATCTAAGGAGTTTTATTCAAACTCCCAATTGGTATCAGAGCCTTGTGGCGCTTGATCAAGGATCTACACGGTTTATAAAGAAAAACCCTAAAAACCTTAAATTCAGGAATCGATTGTAGTAAAAGATTAATTGTGGTTTTGAAGATTAATTGCATGTTGAATGCTTATAATCATCCTCTCTACCTGCTTGGGTATGCAATACGTTATCAAATGGTGGTTTATTATTCGTTTTAGGTTTCGCAGGAACCGTTAGGGTTTCGAAAGAAGACTTGGTGAACCTGACTTGAAGAAAAGAGCATGTTTGTGACATCGTAACAAGTTTCTATGTTATGGGTTCGTGGATTCAGATTGAAGATTGTTTGAGTATGAGGTTACGCGAGAACAAGAAAGTTTGGTGATCAATTGTGTAAAGAAGACCTAGGGTTTAAAACCTAGATTTTTGATCGTTTTTTTTTTCCGACAATGAAACTAAACAGAAGTTTGTTTGTACTGTCTTTTGATATGATAATAAGTTAGTACTAGCTCGAATAATAATTAATACTGCCCGCCTTCCAAGTTAATACTCTTGTTGATTTTTAGTACTAAGCTAGATCTATGTGTTATATTGCTCGAGATTTATGTTTATACTAATTCAAGTTTATGTTTTGTACTACCTTTTTGTCGCAAGAAACAGAGGTTTGTAATGCAAATGTTGTCGTGAGATAAGTAGTAATACTGTTAAGGATTGCCGATATCGGACAGTACACTATGTTTTAGATAGATTTGGATCTCGGACAGAACTAATTTTTCAATAGTTTATTCTTATTGATTTTTGGCTCATATTTTTGGAAATTTATTGAAGATGTGATTACGAAGAGGGTTATTTATTGCTTGATATTTGAAGATGAAGTAGGATTCCTTGGATGCGTGTATCTTATCATAAATCTTTTACCCATGAATAGCTTGTTCGTGCATTCAATGGTTGTATTGATAAAGACCTTATTGATTAATCTCGTTTTAACCTGAAGTTAAGGCGGTACGTATTAGTACATCGACAATGTATTTACTATCACTAAAGGAGTTACGTTGTTGTGCTTAGTGTCTCAATGAAGATGATGATTTTAATCAAGAGATCAAGGGTCTAAACTCTTGGAGAAAGAAGTGTGAGTTTTTTTATCATAATTTAGTGCAAAACATAAGACCCCGTTGGGGGTTATTCTACTTCTACATCAAGTTCGTTATACTTAGTTTTCTTCATCAGTGATCATTACAAAAAGCCTACATAGTTCGAGATTCAAGAGATGGTTAATACATTGGTTTCAGGGGAAGCTTAATTGACAAAATGTTTAACCATCAGGATATGTTCATGCAAACCACTTGAGAACTAAAGTAGTTATGATTCAAGTTGCATATTTTCACAAGATCCCTATGGATAATGAAAAAACGGGAAGAATAACTACAAAGTTATTTGATTTGCACTATTATGTGTGTGGCATGACATGGTAACTTAAGGGAAGATCTTACGATATGGGGATGCAATTTACAAGTAAGTTTTGTTCATACAGGAGATAATACATCTCAACTTCAAGGGAAGCTTTTGACTTTATGATGAGTTCGTACAAAACTTTGTTTTGTTTTGTCATCATCAAATAGGGGACGATTACGGATTCCCTGATTTGATGAGACAAAATAAAATAAAAGAATGAACAAAAAGAATCAAAATCGTCATAAGGAATTCTACAAAATGGTGAATTGTAGAAATATGCTAAAAGATATGAAGATTTGGTCAAAGATGTCAAAGATAAAGATCAACATTAATGCTGATTAAAGATTAGTCAAAGAGTATTTAATGCTGATTTATAGTTTCCTAATCTTATTTGTTCTTATCCTTTGTAAACCTAGATATCTCTATCATATAAAGAGATATCAGGCGTGTAGTTTAAGTGTGTGTACAAGAGGTAGACGTCTAGAAAAGGTGTGTATGTATGTCTAGGCATATGAATGCCTAGATAGTTTGGTTGGTTTAGCCTCAAGGATCTTTGATCCCTGTTAGTTTGTAGATAACTGTTCTATAGTTGATCGTGTAGAATTGGGGCTAATAGTGAAAGATAATGAATGAAAAACCTTGTTATGATATCAATGTTCTTATGCTATTTCCGCTATGCATATACTTTATGTTCATTGTTATCATTATCCTAGATAAGGTCTAAACAACCTGAGCTTACAACGATCTAAGGAGTTATTCAAACTCCACAGTTTACATGGGAACATGAAGACGAAATTCATGCCAAATATCCTCATCTATTTTCAATCATCACTTCAACATCAAATTAAATCTCAAGACGAGATTTCTGTAAGGATGGGGGACTATAACAACCTGCAATTTTCATAAATGTAAATATCCATCTATTAAGTTAGATGATGTACAATCTATCAATTATATATGAACTCACCTTTTTTAGGGATATTTTTCGCTTTATTACATTACTTACTTTGCCAATATCTCGATGTATAACATTTCATGCATAACTAAAGTTAACGGGCTCAGGAAACGTACATATGGAAATCCTATCTTCATATATGTCAAGAAATCATCATAATATATCAAGTCAACATCATAATATCATTCTTACAATGTATATTACTCATATAAGGTACCATTTGCAACATTATATCAAAACAGGCTTTAAACCGTTATCGTATGCCTTTAAATCCTAATTCCATGAATGATTAATATCTAAAGTGAATGCACAAGCTACTAAAGTAATAGTACAACCAATATAACTTATTATTTGAAAAATAAAACCCTTCAATCAAATACAAGTCTTTAAAAAGCCTCAGATATATAACTCATTAAGCATGATCTCTAAAATAGCCGTTTTACCTCCTTTTTCATTCAAAATTCTTCACCACCACTTGTGTACAAGCTACTACACTTAATATACAATGTGTAAACCCTAATTATTCTATTCATAAGCTTTCATACATCATTTTACACTCAAAACCCTAATTCAAAACCCTAAAACCAAGCTAGTTTCTAAACTATGACCCGTTTCTTGATTTTTATCCATTGTAAACTCAAACCAACTCTTAAATAAGTGATAATAACATAATTACAACATATCAATCACTTCCATCATCATTTCACAATATTAACAACAATGTACAATAATAAAGCTAGAATACCCTAATTTGCCTAATTCAACTTATGAACTGTATTACTTCATTTCTACACATTTTAACCCAAACCACCTATCAACTTTTGATTATAATCCTTAATATAAGTCTTAGGATCAGTAACCTATCATTCCTAATCAATTATACACGAAATTCAAGCTTGAAAACCCTAATAGAGCCCTAATAAACCCAAAATCAAAACCATTGCAAAGTGACCCATTTTGAAAGTTATTCTTACAACCAAGCACCTCAATGACCATGCTACTTCTCTTCTAAGTAGCTTACAAGCATCTCACACAAATATATACTCCATTCTTGGTCTTAAAATGAGCCACATCACCCCTTTTTCTTTCTTCTTTAGTCGTGGCATCAAAGGGACAAAACAACACACCAAAGCTACTTTCTAGCTTATTCAACTCATCTACTAGCTTCTCTTCATCACCCTATAGGTCTTTTATGTGTCCTAACTCATATTGAAAGCTTTCCTTGAGCTTTAAGGGTCATTTGACTATAAATAGCAACCTAAACACTTTATTTTTCTTCACCCCCCACTTCTTCCTCTATAGCCCTCACATAGAAGCAATAATTTGCTCTAATAGATCCTAATAGGTCTTAAGAAGACTCAAGTATAGAAAGGAAGTAAAATAAACCAAGAAACGAAGCCACAGAGTCATTATTCTAGGCGTATGAAGCTAAAAGTCTCAATTCCGACCCGTTTCTAAGCTATAAGCTCAAGACCAGGTTCTCTAAGCTTATATTCTGTATTCATACCCTTATAATGTTCATATGATCATGCTAAAATCATATATAAAGGCTTTGAACTCAAAAACCTATGTGTTATACCTTTTTGATCCCAAAACATACCCCGAAACCCTAATTTCATTTTTTTTTGCTTAATCTATAAGCTATATGCATACTTGGTAAACTATTTTATAATCTATCCCAATAAGCTTAAGTAACATTAAAATGAAGTGCTTTGATTATTCCAGATAAATTTGAGCTAAAACACCGCATGTTTCAATATTTTAAAAACCCTAATAATGACCCTTTTTGCTTCAGCTTAACGAATCCATTAATTTAAAACTTGCGTTGTGTTAAATCTCAATTAAGTTTATTATATACTTATAATGTCTATTTAATGTTATAATAAGCTTGCATGGTAATTTGTACATGTTTTTGTAAAAATAATCCATCAAGTGGTATAATCGTAACTTTCAATAAACTTAGAACTGAAAGACTTAAAAGTGTCATTTTATCAAAGTTATAACACAACGGCTATTATGTCACTTTTTTAAAGTACAAGGTTTTACTATTAGATAATCATTTTAAACTTGAGGGACCAAAGTCGTAAAAGTGCAAACTCCAAGGGTATATTCTTGCCACTTTTCAAACTCAAAGGGTCTAAAATTAATTTTAAAAAGTAAATAAAAACATCATTCAAAACATTACAAGACCATAACTTTTAATTAATGCTGTGATGTGCTTAACATTTCCAAATATAATAAAATCTAAAAACTAAACTGCTTATGTTATAACTATTATATCATTCATCATCGATGTGCTTTCAAAAATCATGTCCCGGATTCATATCATACCACAATACTAAGATCTTCCATAGTAAGAGTTTCCATCTTGTATTACTTCTTGACTTAGTTGTTAGGTTTATGATTTTTAAAGTCCCTAGCTCCTCAAACGTTTACTGAATGACTTCTGAATTATGATGGCCCGAACGGTGTTATGATAATTTTAATATCAAAACTGACATCGATGTAAAATCTTACATATTCAATCAAACTAAGACTTAACATATATTACCCCCCAAGTTCCCTGATGAACCATTACGATTTCATTTCATATACATTGCTATCAATTTCCCTATAACTGTTCAGGTGAGTTCATAGCCTCGCATTTCAATCTTTTTATAAACCCGCGAGGGGGATACATGCTATAAACATGAATGCAATTATTTATGTATGCTATTTCAATTTACTATTGCCTAAGTAACTGCTTTGCCTTTAATTCCCCATAATCATGAAATGTTAATTACTCTCCCGTAGTACGCGCAATGATTGAATAGATCCTATTTGGGATGGGACTCCCCGTTTGTGTACTCAATTACGGTAACAAACGCAACATCATTAGAAATCATCTCAGGGATCCTATGGCAATAGATGGCGAGGACCTGGAAGATGGGAAAAACCGTTATCATTCAAACTTTATTGTATAGATTTTAGGATCCTCTCATTTGTAAAAACTCTAAAGAAATAATGAATGATAACTTTCTGATTCGCTTTCTATGATTATGGCTGTTGTACTTTGAAGTAATACCCAGATAGCTCCCGCACTATATGTAAAAAGGGGGGGTGTTACAGTTATATCACCCAATAAGGGATGATGAGACAATTTATTTAAAATAGTAGAACAGTTACAATGTTGGTAACATTTAGGGCTTTCTAGGCATAAAAATAATGTGGTCACACTTAGATGGTTAACTTTAGGGCTTGATGAGAAAAATTATTTAAAAACAAGAGAACAAGTTACAATGTTGGTAACGTTTAGGGCTTTCTAGGCATATAAAATAGGTCTCACAACTTAGAGTGGAGGGAGATCATCATGAAGAGAAAGTGAATGAGAAGAGAAAGATTAATAATTTTACTCCAAAAAATTAGGGATAACTCCAATTAAAGAGATATCAACAATAAGAAAGGTGATGAGTGAATGAGAGTAAGCCATAGAACAAATAAAGAGTCGGGGTTAAACACCACAAGAAGGATGAAAGAATAAATATTTTAAAAATAGGAGAACACTTACGACGTTAGCAATGTATAGGGCATTCTAGGCATATTAAAATAGGTCCACACTCCCCCACTTAGAGTGGAGGGAGATCATCATGAAGTGAAAGTGAATAAGAAGAGAAAGATTCATAATTATACTCCAAAATTAGGGATAACTCCAATTAAAGAGATATCAACGAATAGAGAAAGTAAAGGATACGATGAGAGTAAACCATAGAAAGAAATAAAGAGTCAGGGTTATACACCATAATAAGGGATGATGAAACAAGTTATTTTAAAAACAAAGAATAATTAATATGTTGTATTGTTTAAAGGATTTTCTAGCCAATAAATAGTCTCACAACTTAGAGTAGAGTGAGATCATCATGATGTAAAAATGAATGAGAAAAGAAAGATTCATAATTTTACTCCATATTTGAGGATGACTCCAATTAAAGAGATATCAAATAATAGAGAAAGTGAAGGAGACGATGAGAGTAAGCCATAGAACGAAATAAAAAGTCGGGGTTATACACCACAATAAGGAATGATGATAATAATTATTTAAAAATAGGAGAACAAGTAACAATGTTGGTGTCGTTTAGGGCTTTCTAGGCATATAAAATAGGTCTCACAACTTAGAGTGGAGGGATATCATCGTGAAGAGAAAGTGAATGAGAAGAGAAAGATTAATAATTTCACTTCAAAATTAAGGATAACTCCAATTAAAGAGATATCAACGAATAGAGAAAGTGAAGGAGACGATGAGAGTAAGCCATAGAAAGAAATAAAGAGTCGAGGTTATACACCACAATAAGGGATGATGAGACAAGTTATTTAAAAAACAGGAGAATAAGTTACAATGTTGGTATTGTTTAGGGATTTCTAGCCATTTAAAATAGGTCTTACAACTTTGAGTGGAGTGAAATCATCATGAAGTGAAAGTGAATGAGAAAAGAAAGATTCATAATTTTACAACAATGAATTTATGAGGAGACTACTGCATATTAAGTAGATATCAACAAATAGAGAAATGTGAAGAGACGATGAGAGTAAGCATGAACGAAATAAAAAGTCAGGCTTATACACCACAATAAGAATGATGACAACAAATATTTAAAAACAGGAAACAAGTTTACAATGTTTGGTGACAAATAGGCTTCCTAGGCTTATAAAATAGGTCTCACGCACTTAGAGTGGAAGGAGAACAACTTGAAGAAAAAATAAATAGAAAAGAAAGATAATAATTTTTACTCCAAAATTAGGATATCTCAAATTAACAAGATAACAACGAATAGAGAAAAGTGAACAGAGACATAGAGTAAGCCATGAGATAGAAATAAAGAAGTCAGGTTATACACCACAATAAGGGATGATGAGATAAAGCAATTATTTAAAAACAGAGAACAAGTTACAATTTGGTATCTTTAGGCATTCTAACCATATAAAAGAGGTCTTACAGACTTAGAATAGAGTGAGTTCGTACCATGAAGTGAAAGTGAATAAGAAGGGATAGATTCACAATTTTAAACTCCAAAATTGAGGATGACTTCCAATTTAAGACATATCAACAACGAATAAGAAAGTGAATGAGATGATGAGAGAAAGCCATAGAACAAAATAAAGAAGTCGGGGTAATAAACCACAATAAGGGATAATGCAAAAATTAATTTAAAAACAGGAGAACATGTTACAATGGTTGGTGACGTTTAGAGGGTTTCTAGGCATATAAAAATAAGTCCTCCACAACTTTAGAATGAGAGTGAATCATCATGAAGTGAATTTCAATGAGAAAGGAAAGATCATAATTTTACTACCAAAATTAAAGGAAGACTACAATTTTAAAGAGATATCACCAAATAGAGAAATGAATGAACCGATGAAGTAAGGCCATAGAACCAAAATAAATAGTCTGGTTATAAACCACAATACGGGATAATGAAAAAATTAATTAAAACATAGGAGAAACAAGGTTACATGTTGTTGACGTTTTAGGAGGGATCTCTAGCATTAAAATAAGGTCTCCACAACTTAATGGAGTGAGATCATTGACAGCTCGGATTCTTACTCCTATTATAATCAATAAATAATAAATAAAAAACACGGACAAAGTCCACAAAATCAATGAAACCGGAAGTAGTACAGAGTATTTCCGGGTCGTTATGTCCCAACGAGGCTTGAATGGAAAATCGAATGACGGATTGATGATTGATGTTTGAATGACAAAGATTTGGATTCAAGTTTTCTCAATAAAATGCAAAAGCAATTAAGGAAAGCCTAACAAAGAAAGCTATTAAAAATTTAAACCTAAAATGAGACGGGCATGTAGAAATGGCTGGCGAGAGTAAAAAAAACGAAGATTATCGAACAAATAAAAAAAAACCCGTAAAGTAATAAAAATGCTAAACTGTTAAGCAGTTTGAGCTCAAATAAGCTAAGGGAAAATGGAACAGGCAAGTTAGGCACTAAACCTAATAAGCAAATGCAAAGAAAGATAAGCTAGGTAAATAAGCCAGAACAGGCCTAGACAAATATAATAAGCTAAACTAACCCTAAATAACAAATCCACAACAACAAAAAAGCTAAATTAATAGGAGAAACTCAGTGGTACTAACTTAGAGTTAGTACTGCTAGCTTTGAGTTAGTACTGCCGGTTTAGATTTAGTACTGCTGGCTTTAATTAAACACAATCAAATAAGAAATAAGCAAATAAGCTAAAACAGATATTTAACTACCCCTAATAAGCACTCAGGCAGAAGAATAAGCAACTAGAATAAACTAGAATGGCGAATAAGCTAAAAAAAAACTAAAAACCGAAAAACTCTTAAATTACTTTGAAAAGGAGAATAAACTTAAATAATCTCTACTAAAGATAGTAAACAAAAATGGGCTTAATCTACTCTAAAAAGCTAAGCAAATCTTAAATAAGCAGAAATAATAAGCTAATTACCAAAAATACACTAACAGTAAACTACAACAGATATTAACTACGCGAACTGAACCGGAGTTAGTACTGCTAGCTTTAAAATCCCAAAAGAGAACTAGCAGTACTAACTATGGGTTAGTACTGCTTGTTCCAAACACCCCTTAAAGTTTTCACAAATCATTTTTCTTTTCTTTTTTTTTCTTTTTTAGCTGATTAAAAACATATTATCAAACAACAAATTAAGACACTTATAAGCAGATTCCAATCAAGAATAAGCTCTTAAATAAGCTGAATTAGTCTAACAGTTTTAACAAATGAACTAACAGTACTAACTAAGAGATTTGCACAAATCACTTTTAAACTAACAACTAAGCAAGATAAGCACTAAACATCATAATAAAGCATAAATAAGCAAATATAGGTAACAAATAAGTACTATAAGCAGTTCTGCAGTAGATAAGAAAAGTAAGAAAAAGAGAGACTTACAACATCCCTTGTTAGGTGCTCAAAACAGGTTAGAAACAAATATCTACAACTTTAAGCTTGTATAAAACAAGCTAGATGTCCATAAGCCCATCCAGAACTGGCTTATCATCCATAAGCTATGGTATTTGAGGTGAGTACAAACTTGACTCTTTTTATAACTTTACTGCAAGTGGGTTCAAATTAACCCCTTATAAAAGCTTTTGAACAAATTTTCATAACAATTTAACAATTTACTACACGGAATTATAAATTGGGATTTTAACTTGAAAACTCAATACTTCATTAATTGCTTAAGGAAACAGATACAATGCTTAAATTAAAGACATAATTTATAAAAATACTTAAAAGATTAAAAAATTTAAAACCTAGATGCCTTCCATGGCTTACAGATACCATTTATACTAAGAAACTTTCATTCTTGGGTTCTTCCCAACTGTCTTCTTCTGTGTTTCTTTTGTAGAGACAAAAACCCAAGTTTGTTAGATGTGTAGTGAGTCTAAACAAATCCTACCTTCAATTTCCTTTGTGCTCTCTTTTGGGTCAATCACAGCCACGAAAAGCTTGGGAAAGTGTGGGAATTCCTAACATGGCAATTTATACATGGGGAGGTGGTAATAGTGGAGGTGGGGGAGATGTTTTACCTAAGGGGGTGTAAGAGGTTGCAAGGTAAAGGAGGTGACGTACACCCGAGAGTTATGTTTTTCTTGTGGATTTGTTTGGGCGGAAAAATGATTTTTGGTAATTGGCAACTTTGGCCCATCATCGTCATATAACTTCATTAGCAAACTTCACCCTAGTTATTGTTACAAGTTATAGGGTTTAGCAGAACTGCCCCTAAAGTGTACTCACACCGGTATGGCAATTTCTCACCCTTGTCTTTTATTCTCGTAATACAACTTGAGGTTTGCAATTTAGTCCCCTCAAGGTTGTAAATTTCTCCACTTGGTTTTAATCTTTGACTTTGGTCGGGTGACTTACCTGTTGACTTTTTGTAGTTTTGAACTGACTTGGCTTCGATTTGACTTTGTCTTTTCCATGCCGTGCTTGTTTATGTCATTTTTGGCTTTCTTTTTGTCCTTTCATGAATATGCCCCGTTTCCTGCACAATACAAATGCAAATACAAACAAATATTTGGCATATTGGTCGTTTTTTGTCATTTTATCCTCTTTTTTAATGAAAAAGTATGTGTAAGTAGCAACATACCAAAATCCCCCATACTAAGGTATTGCCGTGTCCACTCCAATGTTTATGAAATAAACATTTAAGAAAACCAAGAATCTCATCCTCCACAACTAAATAACTTTGAAAATAGCTAAGTGTTCGTCAAGGGAACTAAAGAATCAATAGCTTTGACAATCTCGTTTTCCCCACCATTTTTTTATATGTAACTAACTATCCCCTAATATTTTTTGGATGTTCTATTCTTAACTAACTTGTTTGACTTCTTTATTGTATCATCACTGGATCATATAATATAGAGTGCCCATAGTAATAATCTATGGATGTCCTAGACGGATAAATTCATCATCCTCCCCCGATATTTTCAATTATCCCAAGCTAACATAAAAACGAAATCACCGTTAAGATAAGTAAAGATGCTAACACTACTTATAACTATGACTTGTCAACTTTTGCTCCAACAATTATTCCAATAAGTGAGGATTGGTGCATAATTTTAAGTTTAAATTTTAGATGCTAGTTTTAGAAAGTATACAGTTTATATGACAACCGATATTTAAATGAAGAAATCAGGGAAAAGACTAGATCACCCACCAACCAGCATATTCTCGATAGATCCCAGCCGAGTTCGACTTAGGCTAATCAGTTGAGACCGCCCCCGGAGAATTTCCAATGTAATACGGATACTCCACACCTTTTTAGGCCAAATTCTTAGATTTACCGCTAAATAATCAATACTACTCAAAGCACAAAACATCAAAAATGTAATGATCTCATTGGTGCGACTATTCCATGTAGCGACCTTTCTTCTTGGAACGTCCCAGCCTCATCAGCTAAGTGCCCAGGTTTTTGACACCCCACGAGAATACTAATTCAAATAATCTAATCACGGAAACCAAACAACTTTTGAAGTCTGTAAAGCAAGTTTATCCTTGGTTTAAAATTAATTCATTAGTTTTATAAAAAGAAATCTAACCATTAAAATTTTCAATTATTGCTATAAACTATTTTACCGCATCAATTACATGACTACAACATCGTACCAGCCTTCCGATAATGTAGTGACATAATCTGACACGTTTCCTTTCTTATTGATCAAAACTTACGAATGCACTTTGGCATTTATTATCTCACTATGGGCCTTGTTTTGAAGACTGCAACATCAGTTGTGAGCCGGCAAGATGCAATAAACCTTTATCAGCCCACATTTTATATTGTTTTTCATTTTTTTTTTCATTTTTTTTTCATTTTTTATATATATATATTTTTTTATATATATTTTCCGTAATAGAGAAAATTTCGTTTTAGAAACTTAAGTATAAAGCTGAACTAAGATGAATATTTTCGTTTCCAAAAGAGCTTCTTTTTAGAAAATGTCGGTTTAAAGTTAAAGCAAAATTAAGCACGTTTTTATTAGCCAGTTAAGAGCTTCCGGGAGAAAAAGCGACAAGTTACACTTATAAGCTTTTAAGATTTCCAAATAATCCTTGTTTAGCATCCTACTTGTAAACAACACTATCAAATATTCATTCTTTGCAAATTTAAAATCTCTAATAAAAGGATCCGCGAATGCTTAGCCTAATAAACTTTTGTTTATTAAATGGCTAAGGGACAAAGCTAGGGCTCAACACGCCCGATCGAGTTAAAATTTACTCTCATTCTACCCATTGGGAAAGTCAAAACTGTGACAAAACACTTATTTTATTTTTGAATACTTAAAATTTTTTAATTTTTTTTTTGGTATTTTTGCAAATATTTTGGTGGTAAAAACAGGATTACGTGACAACAATGGCTGCAGGCAACAATCAAATCGAAGATTCCCCCCATACTAGAACTAAACATCATCCTTAATGTTTAAAAGGGTACCCTACGTAAAGCAAGCCGTTTATTAATGTGGCCAAAGATAAAATGTTAGTCGATAAGATTAGGATATCAGATTTCCAAAATGAAGTTGAGGCTGTGAAACTCTTATGGATGAAGGGTAAAACTGCGAGCACGAGAGTCTTCACAATCCGGGAAATCCTAGACATACAAAACACACAAAACATGGACAAACATTGGTACAGGAAGAGGTATGCCTCTTGACTACAAAAACCCTTATACATTACTTACATAATAATCTCCTACGGATAAAAAAGCATGGGGTACCTCCCACGAAGCGCTTGTTTAAGGGTATATGCTGACCCGTCCCCAGAAGTTATAGGTCCCATGGGGAACTCTAGAGATCGGCTTTCCTCGTTGGTACGTACCCTCAAAGTAGTGCTTCAAAACGATGACCATATCCACTTTGGAATATTTTCTGGAGTTTTGCGATAACGGACATGCCATATGGAAAAACATGGTTAGCAGTGAATGGTCCACACCAGCGGGACTTAAAGCTTGCCCGAGAAAAAAATCTTCAATCTAAGTAGAAGAGAGTGACTCGATCATCGACGTTGAAAACCGCTAATTTTGATCTAGGAGTCATGGATTCTCTTGTTTCTCTATAATCAAAGAGTTTTCCTAGGCATGACACGAAGTCATTAAGTTCATTTGAGTTGAAATTTTCTATGATCCACAACATTTTGATATCAAAGTTTGCATGTTTTAACGCCCAATAAGCTTTGTGCTCCAACTCGACCGACAGATGACATGCCTTTCCATATACAAGCTTGTACGGAGTGCACCTGATGGGTGTTTTGTAAGCTGTACGGAAGGCCCAAAGTGCGTTATCTAATTTATCCGACCAAGAGGCACGGTTTTCGCCTATGGTCCTTTCAAGAATTCTTTTCAAACCATGATTGGATACCTCAACCTGCCCAGTTGTTTGTGGGTGATATGCGGTGGAGAGACGTTGAGTGACTCCGTATTTAAGCATGACCTTTGTAAATTGGTCAT
Organism: Tanacetum coccineum; assembly: GCA_026074375.1. NCBI lineage: Eukaryota > Viridiplantae > Streptophyta > Magnoliopsida > Asterales > Asteraceae > Tanacetum > Tanacetum coccineum. Next base: position 29,955 of record BQNB010015682.1, on the reverse strand, counting down.
TGCAAAAATAGGTACCGTGATCACTTATGATTGCACGAGGGGCACCGAATCTGGCGAAAAGAGATTTGAGAAATTTGCAAACAACTCGGGCGTCATTGGTGGGGAGCACTTTTGCTTCAACCCATTTCGACAAGTAATCGACGGCCACGAGTATATATTTGTTCCCTCTTGAAGACAGGAACGGCCCCATGAAGTCAATACCCCAAACGTCAAAGATTTCACAAACTTGGATAGAGTTTTGTGGCATCTCATCATGTTGCGAAATTTTGCCTTGACGTTGATAAATGTCACATCGGGTGACAAAGTCGTGGGCATCCTTGTAGATCGTGGGCCAATAAAATCCTGAATCAAAGATCTTTTTAGCGTGTAATTGGCACTGTTATGTCCCCAGGTGGTCCACTATGGGCACTCTGCGAGGATGTCCGAGAGCTATCCTTCCGTTGGCACACACCGCCGGATCACATGATCCGCACATACCTAAACAAGAAGGGGTCTCTCCAAAAGTAAGTGTTTGACACTTTAAAAAAACTTTCTTTTCTGCTGAGACGACATCCCTTTGATCACAAAATTCCCCGCATGGTAGTTTGCAAAATCGGCAAACCATGGGGCATTATCATCACCACGAAAGGTAACCATCCCAAAGAGTCTCAAGAGAAAAAATGTTTCCGTAATTTCCTTGTCTCTTGAGCTCACTTTGATGGTGGATTTTCAAGTCTAGATAGTGGTCGGCCGGTGCATTTTCTGCTCCTTTTTTTTATATCAACGGATAACGACATCAAATTCTTAGAGCTGCAAATCTACCGAGCAATCTTGGCTACATCCTGCTTACACGTAAGGGTTAATTAGAGTCGAATGTCCGTATACCCCATCTTTTTGGACAAACAAGATATGCCAGAATTTCTCGAAATGCATACACTAAGAACTACGGCAAGTAATTCCTTTATTTCCGTTGTAGAGGAATGTGCTGTGAGCCTCGTCATAGTTGTTTCCTTGCATAGTGTATTGGCTGGATGGTTGCTATGGTCCTTACGTTTTCCCTAGACAGCCCAACAGCAAAAATCACTTGCATCACACATGATTCAAAGGGCAAGTCCCAATCGGACAGCAACCTAGGATTGAAGCCTGGGTTAACTTCATCTTAAGGGTTTCAAATGCTTCCGAACATTCCTTTCGAGAAAACAAATAAGTTTCTATTTCAAGGAGTGGGTCATAGGTCCGGGGCTATTTTGGAAAAAATCCTGAATAAATCATCGTAGAAATCCGGTGTGACCGAGAAAACTTCTGCGAATACCCTTCACTGTAGTGGGATGAGGTAATTTTGCAATGACATCAACTTTTGCCTTATCAACTTAATCTCGGACTAAGAAATCTTATGGCCAAGGCACTATTCCTTCCTTGCCCATAAAGTGTCATTTTTTTCCCACTTTAGCCACAAGATGGTGTCTTCACACTTTTGGAGCATTTTGTCCTAAATGTGGAAAGGCAAGAGGAGAAAGAATCACCGAAAACCGAGAAATCATCCATGAAGACTTCCATGGTTTTCTCAATCATATCGTGAAAGATTGCCAACCATATCCACCTTTGAATGTTGCCTTGCATTGCATAACCCGAAAGGCTGAGGACGATAGGCCAAAATGTCCCATAAGGCAGTGAAGTAGTCTTCTCTGATCAAGTGGGTCCGATCGATCTGAAACTACCAGAGAATCGCTTCCAAAAAGCAATAGTAACTCATTTCTGGGCTAATCTTTCAAGCATCTTATCCATAAATGGCAAACGGGAAATGGTCCTTAACTGAGTTGCATCATTGAGTTTTGGAAATCGATGCAAACTCAACCAGCCCGTAACCAACCCTAGTGGTATTAATTCATTTTCATCCACGGTTATGCCTCCCTTCTTAGTGACACCAATGAACCAGGCTTACCCAGACTTTTTAAGATTGGGGTAAATTAACCGCATTCAGAATTTGATAACTTCTTGCTTAATAACCTCATGGAGTTTGGGGTTAAAAAAAAACCCTCGTTCCTCTGATGTTGACACCGGTTTGGCATTTTCCTCCCATCAAAATCATATGGGTGGCAAAATTGGTGGATCTATCCCCTTAATATCAAAAATCTCCAAGCTATGGCATGTTTTTGTGTGACTTAAGAACCTTGATCGCAGGCGTTTTATCATCATATTTTAAGTGTTTAGCAATTATGAACGAATTTTGGTCATCAACCCTCCAAAAAAACCATACTCAAGATAGGATAGGGTAAGTTTTTTTGATTCAAGTCAGGAGGATCTTCACATGAAATTTAATCATATCAGCACATTAATTTCACAAAATCTGTGACAGGAGGAGACTTGGGTCACTTTTGATCACACATACAAATTCCCAAGTAAACAGTATCTCCCCTAGAATCATAGATGCCGTGCAACAACTGGTGGAATTTTAATCAGCATGTTCAAGAATTCCATCGATCCTCTTCCATTAAAAATCAACTTCCTCGGAAGGAGAGTGAACAGATGGAGAGCGAGAATCGATCATAAGGTCCGAAGTAGAAGTGGAATGCCAACTTTTCCCCCCCCCTCCCTCACCCCCCCTTTCACCATTCTTCACACCCCACCCACCACACCCCCCCCCCACCCACACCCCCCCCCACCCACACAACCCGCCCCCCCCCCCCCCCAATTCCCCTCCCCCCCCCCTTCCCCCCCCCTCCACCCCATTCCCACCAACAATCATCCCCCACCACCCCCCCCCCAAAATTTCAAGTACTTCTTGAACATATTCTTCACAAGCAATGTCAAGCACAACGACTCGGTTAACCGATTCAATGATATATGATAAGAAATCTTAGTCTCACCAACTTTTGAAAGTCAAGGATTAGTCATCATGTAATAATGGTCATTTGTTTCACCGTGAACGTCGATCAAGGCACGTGTTGTTCTCAAGAAAGGTCTTCCTAGAATTAGGGGAACCCGAGGATCGGCAACGTAATCAACGACCACGAAATCGGCAGGAAAGAAGAACGTTCCAACTTTCACGAAAACATCCTCGGCTATGCCGGTTGGAGTAGAAATCGTTCGATCGGCAAGTTCAAGTATCATTCGGGTTTTGGTCAAAGCTGGGAGATTTAGTTCTCTCCAAATGGAGAGAGGCATTAGGTTGATGCTTGCACCGAGATCGGCCAAGGCTAAGCATTCATTCATCTCCGAAAAATCACACGGTATAAGAAATCTACCGGGGTCTCCAAGTTTCTCGGGAAACTTTTTTAGGATAACCGCCGAGCAATTCTCGTTTACCGGTGTCTTTGTCAACTCAATTATCTTATCTTTGTCATTGAGGAGTTTTCTAAACATTGGTGCAAATTTGGGCATGTGTAGGAGAGCGTCCGCGAAACTTAGCTCGAAATGGAGATTCCGAAAAATCTCCATAAATTTTGAAGCTAGAAGATCGTCTTTTTCACGGAGCTTCTCTTTGTTGGCCCTTGAAGGATAAGGCAAGCTTGGTTTAGTCTTTGAGCAACAACGAGCTCACTAATTTTGTCATTAGTTTGGACTACCGAAGGTTGGATGTTTTCGGTGCTTGGTTGCACCGTATCCTTTGTCACCTCGTGTTCATTTTCCATCTCTTTAGGAAGAGAAGAAATTTGAGGTCCATTATAGGAAACACCGCTTCGGGTAGTGATTGCTTTCACATCACCTTTCGGGTTAGCAATGGTGTTGCTTGGAAGAGAACCCGAGCCCGAAGTAGAAGCGGTATTACTATTCACGAATTTGGTGATCAGGTCCGTTATATTTGCCATTTGATTTTGCATATTTTGCATAACCGCGTCATTAGCTTTGACGTAGTTATCAAAATCGGACTTAGACACACCTGGTACTGGAGGAGTTGGAGTGGGAGCTTGGTAAGGTAGAGCTTGAAAAGTCAGGGGTTGATTAATTTGGGGTTGGTAAATTTGTCCTTGATTGAAATTATTACCCCGATTTTGGTTAAAATTGTTCCCCCGATTTTGGTTGAAATTGATCCCCCGATTTTGGTTGTTTTGATGGTTCTGCACAGGAGGAAAACCGGGAGGTCGAATTTGGTTTGCAACCATCTGAGGTCGGTAACTGGCACTTCCTTGATTGAAGTTTGCCGCGGTGGCTTGAGAGATGTATTCTTGAATATTATCACGATAATTGTTGCCATCGGTGGCGGGACAATTACGGTAAGAATGAGCTCCACCGCAAGTTACACAACTTTGCTCGACCGCTTTTACGGGAGCGGGAGCTGAAGGTTGGTTCTGGTTTTTCTTATCAAGAAGTAATGCTTTCACCATATCCTTGAGTTCAGCAACGTCGGATGAAATTTCGGGGGTAGAAGTGCTCGTACTCACTTTGGAAACAACAGCTTTACTTCGTGAGTGACGAACTTTGGACTTGCTTTCAATGATGCATAAGCAATCACGGGGCCTTTTGTCCAAAAAATTTCCACCTGCTGCTGAATTTAATGAATCTTGGTCATTTGTATTCAAAGCATTATAGAACGTATCAAGTTGGTGTAATTCAGAAAAACCATGATGAGGACATGCTCGAAGGAGATCCCTGAATCGATCCCAGGCCTCACTGAAAGACTCATCAAAACGTTGTTGGAAATTTGTAATCTCATTACGAAGATTAGTCGTTTTGGAGGGAGGGAAAAATTCATTGATAAATTTTGAAACAAGATCATCCCAAGTAAGAATTGATCGAGGGGGTTCTTTTTCGAGCCAAATCCGGGCGGCCCCCTCGAGAGAAAACGGAAAAAGCATAAGCTTAATCGACGTGTTCGGAACGTTTGGGAATCTCATGGTAGAAGTGATCTTGTTGAAGTATCGGATATGAGCATGAGGATCTTCTTTGTCATGTCCGAAAAATTGCTTGTTTTGTACGAGTTGATTGGCTCATCATTCCATCAATGATTGGGAAAATTTTCTCTTTCACCCCTTGGATCTATATAATGTACCCCGCTCCCCTCATAAAAAAAGGGAGGACTTAGTTTTTCATAATTTTCTCTAGCTTAGTTTTAGCTTATTAGATATTAGATATAGCTTATTTTGTTTTTTTTCAGAGCTTATTGTAAGGATGATTAGAAGCTTATTTGGTACTATTGTAACTTAGATCTTGAGCTTATTAATAATGAAGAATGTGTTGAGATTTATGGCTTATATTTGTTGCTCCTTTTTCTTTATCATCTCTTATTAGCTCATCGAAATAAGTTTCCTCTTTAGCTTATTTTTCTGTCTTGTTTTCTGGCTTATTAAGGAAAGAATACCGAAAGTAATAAGCTATCCTTTAGCTTATTAAGGAAAGAATACCGAAAGTAATAAGCTATCCCTTTTATAACTCGAATAAGCTGAGTAATAGCTTAGTCGAATTAGTTTGAGCTTAAAATATCTAAAAGCTTTCGTTGAATGCTTATTTGATTAAGAATGTTCGGTTAAGCTTAGTAGTTTACTTTGTTCGTTGATCTTGAGTTTTTTTTATTTAGTCTAATGCTCGATTGGGATAAATGTTGGTTTACTTTGCGATTTTAGTTTAGAATTCAATTTGCTAATTTAGATCTCGACTAGAGCTTATTTGGTCTAAAAATTTGAATCGTTTGCATATCTTCTTGAGCTTGTTGAATTATTTTCAGTAGTTTAAAAGCATTCCTAGGGTAGATCTCTTTTCATTTATAGAATAAGCTCATCTCAAGCTTTTCAAAACTTCTTTTCTTTCCAAATTTGAGTGTAATTTGAGCTTGTTATAAGCTCTTAAGTGAAACTAAGCTCAAAACCAAACTCACTGAAACAGCTTATAAATAAGCTGTTTTAGGGCTTATTAGTTAGTGTTAGCTTATGTTCCTCTTATTAAAGTAGCTTATTTTAGTGTCTTTTATAAGTTCCAATTTTTAGTTTTTTTAAAAAAAATCAACAAAATAAAAAAAAAACAAAAAAGTGGGGTTTGCTAGCCTCGAACCCACGACCTCTCAGTTATAAACCATACGTGTTAACCAGTTTGCTACATTAGCTCATCCATTAGCATATTACACAATCAAATACTAGTACACGTTTTCCTTTTCCTTGTTTATAAAAAGCCGTAGCTTATTAAGCTTAATTTAGAGCTTATTCGTTTAGCAATCTAGCTTTTCTTATTTTTCATACATTCGTGTTAGCATCTAAGACTTTTCCTGAATTTTTTAGATTTTTCCAGTTATTATTTTTTTTAATCATTTTTCGGAAAGTCCATAATCTGAAGAAATCTATAAAAAAAATAGAAAAAAGTTTTATAAAAATACAAAAAAATAGTTTTTAGTTTTATAAAAAATAGCTTAAGGTTTACATTCAGAAAAATCATTTTCATCACTTTTAGATTTTAAATTTCATTTTTGAGCTTTAAATTTTAATTTTAAAAATAGAATTTTAATTTTAAAAATAGTTAAAAATAGTTTTCTAAGTTTTTATGATATTTTAGACTTTTCTAAGCTTAAAAATCATTTTTCCAAATTTTTAGTATTTAATTTGCTATTTTCTAGGATTTAATTTAGTTTAATTTGTTTTTAATTCATAATAAATTCAAAAATAATCAAAAAAATGTTTTTCTTTTTCCTAAAATTTTCTTTTGTCCTATCTTAGGTCTAGAATTTTAGTTTACATTTTTAGGGGTTAAAAAATAGTTTACTTGTTTATTTGTTGCGTTTTAATCATTTCCCGTATTAGTTTAATTGTTTTATAGTTTTTTAATTGTTGCTTTAGATTATCAAATCATCAATTTGCTTATTCAAATCAGAATCCAAGCTTAAACAAAGTTTCAATTTCACTAGTCATCGGGGATAACGACCCGGGTGATCATACTTACCCGGTTTAATATACGTATTCTATATTATATTATATATATTTTTAAGAGTGAATTTTATCAAGGGTAACTTGGTAATTTTCTTAATTACTCTTAAGGTTATATTTTATATATATTTTACGTGTATAAAACTTTACACACCAGTGAGCGGGAGCTTGGGATTGATTTTTCTTATCAAGGAGCAATGCTTTGACCATATCTTTGAGTTCGGAGACATCGGGAGAGATACCAGAGGTGGAAGTGCTTGCACTCACTTTAGCAACAACGGGTTTGCTTCGTGAATTGCGAACTTTGGATTTGCTCTCGATGATTTTTAGACATATCGGGGCATTTTATCCAAAAAATGTTTCCATGCGGCGGATTTCAATGAAATCTTGTTCATAAATATTCAAGGCATTATAGAATGTATCGGTTGGATGCAATTCCGAAAACCCATATGCGGGGCATCTGCCCTAAGAAGTCATTGAAACGGTCCATGCTTCATAAAACGATTAGTCAAATCTTTGCTAAAAATCTCGTGATTTCATTTCTAGATTTGTCGTTTTAGGATAGGAGAGAAAGAAATTTATGTTATTGGAATTTAACGTCGAACAAGATCATCCCAGTAGAATCGATCGAGGGGGTTCTTTGTTCAAGCCAAATCCGGGTGCTCCCTCGAGGGGAAAATGGGAAATAGCATAAGCTTAACCACGTACTCTGGGAGTTCGGGAACTTTCATCGTAGAAGGTGAGCTTGTTGAAATTAGTGATGTGAGCATGTGGGTCTTCTTTATCAGGTCCAAAAACATGGACTTGGTTTGAACAAGATTAAGTAGACCATGCTTGATCTCAAAGTTGTTCGCGTTGATCTCGGGAACAACGATCGCATCCTCGTAACCCTCGGTGGGTGCTTCGAGCAATTGCGCCATAGTACGATTATCAGCCATCGTAACTATGGGAGGATTGAAAGTTTCCTGATTGTTATTCGGTTTCTCAAGATTTGGTGATTCAACAGAAGTTTGTCGGACTTGTTGTTGTCGACGTTTACGGGCTTGAGAACGAGTGCGCTGCCAATTTGAAATATAAAAAGGAATTTTACACTAAATTTGTTTCTTGGTTTTTTTTAACTGATTTATTCACAGTTGATTTTAACGAACAATGAGATAAGACAACTTCAACCAAATAATCTACTTACTTCTCTGTGCTCTAAAAAAGATAAAACGCACGGGTTGAGCGGAGGTAGAATAGGCGAAGCTTAGTTTTCCTTTCGGGTCGTAGTTCATCGGATAACCATCCCTTATACCAGTTTATAGTTTGTTTAACTTTTCAAGGTGAGCCGTACGTCGTAAGAGACACAAATGGCAAGTTTTTAAATCTTTTGTTCGAGTTGGGAACCAACAAGTTCACCGGAAGTTATTATGATAATATCTCAATTGAGAATATTATATTTTGGTATTTTTACCAATTTGTGAATTTTATTTCTTTTTTATGGACAATGTTTTTATATTTTTGGTTTTTCTTTTGTATTTATATGATAATTATACTAAATAAAATAAAATGAAAAATATTTTTGTACTTTTAAATTTTTTTAGAAGAAAATATTCACAGATTCAAACACAAATTGTCAAACGTAACGATAATCGTTTTCACAGCCTCCCCGGCAACGGCGCCAAAATTTGACTCGCGTGATCTTACTCCTTTTTATATATAAATAAATATAGATAAATATAAATATATAACAAGGATCAAAATCCACGAAATCAATAAAACCGGAAGTAGTATAGAGTGTTCCCGGGTCGTTTTGTCCCAACGAGGCTTAAATGGAAAATCGAATGACGGATTGATGATTGATGTTTGAATATGACAAAGGTATGATTGGTTTTCTATTTTTATACAGTTTAAAATATGCAAAAAACGGTTAAAAAGAACCTAAAAATGAAGAAGTATATAGCACTTAAAATCCTAAAACGGGCTCGAAAAACAAGGACTAAAATCCTAAATTTTGCAAATTAAGCCCTAGAACAATTTAAATGCTAAAATAGAATTCTAAAATGACAAATAACGAAGTTTAAAAAAATAGACGAAAAACGGAGGTTCGGTTTGACCCAAAACGAGTCAAAGACAAGAATCGGGGAACGAATCTCGTTCTTTAAAAAGTAAATTTTTGAAAAAATGAACCTACGAAACTTTTAACATTTTTCCTACAAAATATATGAAAAAAAGAAAATTTTAGAAAAAGGATTTATATTTTTTTGATTTATATTTTATTTTTTATGATTTTTTTAAGATTTTAATGAATTAAAAACTATTAAAAATAATCTTGAGCTAAAAATACTTAAACTTAAAAATTTATATAAAAATTACATAAGTGGAGAAAAATGCAGAAATTTTAACCAAAATTAAAAGCCCCAAAATTTATTAATGGTTCGAGGCTTAACTTAAACTAAACCTAAACTAATATTTTATACTAAAAATAACATGGACTAACAATTTTTTATTTTTTTTGACTAACGAAGGGACTATTGGTGACAAAAAGACCAAACTTAACTTTTTATTCCTACCCTGAACCCCAATCAGCATTTTTAGTCATAGTCCCCAAATTTTGTTATTTAAAAAGTCGTTTTTAGCCAAATACGAAAACACGAAAGTTGTTCATGACAAGTTTTTAAGCAACTTTAACAAAGACACCTTATAAAAATAAGCACTCAATAAGCCAAAAAATGGCTTATTCCCGGCTGATTGCAGAAAGTTTGTTTTGGTTTTTTGGTATTTTGGACACTACAAACTCAAAATAAGCTCAAATTCAAAAAGGAGAGATGTTTTGGAAAGCTTATATGTTGCTTAATCTGATTCCAAAAAAGGCTTTTTCAACAAACCTACTTAACTTAACTCAATTAGCATCAAAAAGTCAGTATACTCTCAAAATTTTCCTAAATAAAGCCAACATAGAATTAATCTATTTTTTGACCCATTTGCTCTTAAACCTATAAAACAGATTTAAATCCTTTATGACCAGATTTTTAATGTATTCTAATGATTAAAATGGACTCAAAACAACTCTTAAACATTACCCAAACTTAAAATCAAAGATTATGCATGCACAAACCATAAAAACACCACAAATTTGACATATGCTTAGAAAATCATAAAAACATTATAAAGCTAATTTAAAACTTATTAAGACTATCTATTAGACCATTTTAAAGCTAATGAAATATGACTTGAGAACCCAAGACAGTTAAAAATCCAACAGTTCAACTACCGGTACTAACTTGGAGTTAGTACCGCTAGCTTTGAGTTAGTACCGCTAGTTCTAAGTTAGTACCGCTAGTTCTAAAAACCTCTTAAAGTTTTCAAAAGTCATTTTATTTCAAGCTGATTGGATCCTAATTTGTTAAAAACAGATTATCAAATGACAAAATAAAGTACTTATGAGCAGATTTCAATCAGTGATAAGCACTTAAATAAGCTAAATTAATCTAACAGTATTAACTACACATGCTACCAGTACTAACTAGGAAAGTTGCACAAATCATTTTTGAACTGAAATCTAAGCAGGATAAGCACTAAACAACATAATAAAGCATAAATAAGCAAATATAAATAACAAATAAGCTCTATAAGCAGTTCTACAATAAGTAAGAAAATCGAGAAAAAGAGAGACTTACAACACCCTTGCTTAAACAGGGCTGCTTAAGCTTTTACAAGCTGATCTACAAGCTCTAGCTTGTCAAAGACAAGCTAGTAATGTCCATAAGCACATCCTTTGTTTGCTTATCATCCAAAAAAGTAAGCTGTGGTGTATTTGAGAGTGATTTTTGTGATTTTCTCTTAACTACTTAACTTTTTAAATTTACTTAATTTAAGCAGCTTATAATCAAGCTGTATTGAGAGCTTTTTGGACATAAAACAGCACAATTAAGAAACTTAATACTTGGAATTGTAAATTGACTTAAAACCTCAAATTTGCATTAAAACTTGAAAGTGTTACAAAGCTAAAAGTAAAAGCTGTAAATGAGTTTTAAAAGAACTGAAAATAAGCTAAGTTATCTTAAAAATTAAAAACTAACTAGTTAACTTGGGTTACAATGGCCCTATTTATACTAAAACGAATTAAGGTCTTGGTTTCTTGCACTCTCTTCTCTTCTTTCTTCTGTGTTTCTTTGTAGAGACAAAAACCAAGTGTGTTTGTTGTGTGAGGCAATTCTAAAACAAATCCCAGCCTTCAATTTCTTTTGTGCTTCTTTGGAGTCAATCATAGCCATCGAAAATACTTGGGAATGGTGAGGGATTGCCAACATGGCACTTATACAGCTGGGGGGGAAAAAATAACACAATAAGGAACATCAATGTTATCATAGAGTGTTTTCTTTATTCATACAACAAACTATAAACTATTCGACTTTTAATCATTCGACTATGCTATCTAGATTAACTGACTATTACACAAAACTAATAGCTAACTATTTAACTCGTCATTGGAGAAAGATCTAACTATATGAGAATAACAACTATTCTATTCACCCATACTCGTCTTAATATACTAGAGAGGCTAGGGTTTACAAGAAAACCTAGCTTTGATATGAAGCTAACTTAATATTGCACATCAAGTCCTTGTTGTTTCATCTTTCTTCTTTTCTTCATATGTGGTTTTGTAATCATCAAATCTCAAAACCCAACAATAACATGTCAAGTCAATAATCTATTATCCTCTATGATATGTACGTTATCTATTTAATAAACTTTTCACGACAATATAATCAAATAAACATAAACCGTTAACGTTTATGCGTAAACCCTAAATTTGGGTAATGTAAACATTCAAGATAAATGTACAAGTCACTAATGCACAATATTCAAAATAGCCGTTTTACATATGTTTTCCTAAGGAATCTTGTACAACCCATTAAGTACAAGTTACAAGCAAGCAATACACTACATTTACATTCCATTTACCTTCTCATTTCATGAATTTACAAGAAATTAAAACTAGAAACCCTAACACGAGCTAGTTTCTAAACCGTGACCCGTTTCCTTGTTTTTACCCGTTTTAAACCTAAACCATTAATCAAATTAAGTTGTAAGCACTTAAGATACAACATTACATTTTATTTACCTCCTTATCACTCCATTACACACGAAAAATAAACAAGAAACCCTAACCCGTGCCTAATTTGAACCCGTAACCCATTTTGCTTAATTTCTACCCATTTTATATACAACCAAGCTACCACCCACCTCTATGATCCTCCTACTTCATTCCTAAGCAGCTTATAAGCTCCTTGAATCCATTTCTTGGTTGCTAAATTGGCCACATCACTCCCTTTGGCTCCAAGGCAGCCGCGACTACAAATCCACCACACAAACCATCCACCTTGCCACTATGACTCACCAAGTATCTATCCTCATCACTACACCTTGCTCTCTAAGCCTTGCACCTGCACTTGACACCTATCTAGCCCAAACTTGCTCACCAAGGGTTCTTGCACTATACATAGATACGCACCCTTTACCAATCAACTCATACCTTCATTCTTTCTTTCTATCTATCAATGGAGTCCAAGAACTGATCAATGAAGTCCCAAGAGGTCCCAAGAGCAGAATACAAGTGAAGAAACCAAGTCTTAAAGCCCCGAGAAGGTTATTCTAGGCGTACGAATGCAAAAGGTCCCATACGACCCATTTTTGAACCATTAAGCTCAAACCCAGGTTCTATAAGTTCCATTTCTGTTTCAATACTCTTATTATGTTCATATAATCATAAATATACTCTTGTTAAAAATATAGAGCTCAAAACCTACTCGTTATAAGGTTTTGATCCAAACCGTACCTTATAAACCCTAAAATCAAGTTTTTATGTAATCTATAAGCTAAATTTGTATAATGTTGTTATAATCTATCCTAATAATCTTATCTAACAATCTTATAATCACTTTGTTAAGTCTTAAAAGAATTTGAGTTAAAAACCTAAGCGTTTTCATTATTAAACCCTAAAACGACCCGTTTTGATTTCTAGCTTAACGAATCGTTAATCTTAACTTTCTTTACGTTAAAACATCTTATTTTAGCTTATATTAATAAGCTATAACCAGTAAATATCTTTTGGAATCTTAAAATAGGCTTGCATGTAAATTTCGACTAGTTTTGTAATTATTTTCATGCATAAGGGTATATATTGTAACTTTTTAAAATTATTAAGTACAAGGGCTGAAAATGTCATTTTATGAAAGTTATAACTTCAAGGGTATGTTTTGCCAAGTTCTAAAGTCAAGGGATTATTTAATATATACTTTATATATTAAAAGGACTAGTTTTGTAAATGTTTATAAACCAAGGGTATATATTGTAAATTTGATATTCTTAAAAATATACAATAATATATTTTTATATAAATTATAAAAATATAAATAAATGTTAGCAATCTTGTTTTTATTAAAACACGACACATTAATCGTTATTAATTATTGATCGACGGGTTATAAATTAAATACGTTTCATATTAAAAGTAATTTATCATCAACTAGCTTTTGAAGAAATGTTAAAATCTTATCGTATTACGTTACTAGGGAATTTCATGTAAGAGGTTCCATTAGTGTATTCATCTTGACGAGTTTGCTGGGTTTACGATTTAAAGTGCCCTGACTCCTCAAACGATATCACATGGCCTCTGGATTATGATAGCCCGAACAGTGATACACTATATCCTTAAATTAATAAATCAAATATGATAAAACATTATGAAGATTTGACAATCAAACTAAGACTTGACATATTACCCCAGCTTACGTGATGAAGCTGCTTTCTTTCAATCGATATTCTAAACTTTCCCGCCCATCATACTACCATACAGACGCATTTCATTTGATATACTTTTGCTATCAATCAGATTTCCCTATCCTGTTAAGGTGGGTTCATAGCCTCACTTTTAAATCTCTATATTTTTTATAAACCACTAAGGGGGATACATGCTTAAACCATGAATACAAGTGTTTTCTAAATATATGCTATCCAGATATGTATGCTATCCAGATATATTATTGCCTAAGTAGCTTCCAGTGCCATTATTTCCATATCATGAACCATTAATTGCTTACGAGTAAACGCAAGTATTGTGAATAGATCTATTGGAGGTGACGACTCCCGTTTGTATTCCCATTCATAGGGTAGCCAAACGCACTATATTTGATATAATAGGTAACCTTGGCAACTTACCTTTCTACGGGGATATTTGTTCCTCAACCAATGTTACTACGGTGATTTCCCTGTTAACGTATTAATGTCATGAGCTTAGGTACAATAATATTTTTTTCCATGATAATTGTATTCGTTGCAATTATTACTATCCAATATGATAACTTGCATTCAACCATTTTCTATGATAATTTTGTCTACATTGCAATTATTACCACTTATGGGTATATAACAACGTAATCCACTATCTATTATGATAACTTGTATTCAACTAATACATTTCAAAACCTATGAATTTCACTCAACCTTTGTGTTGACTTTTTAGCATGTTTATCTCAGATAATTAAGCAACTTATGGCACGGAGTGGCATGGACTTGAAGATGGCTAAATTGTTATCATTCAAACTTTATGTTTTTAGATTTTGGGACATGTCCTTTTGTAAAACTCTGATATATTATTGAATGATAACTAAATTTTCGAAAAACGTCTCTTTTGAATCGTTTTCTATGATTATGACTGTTGTACTATGAAGTAATACCCTAGATTAGCTTCCGCTGCTATATGTAAAAATAGAGGTGTTATAGATTAATAAATTCAGTTCCGTTGTCAGTACGAAGATATCTTACTGTAGCATTAAGACTGACTTGAGCTTGCTTTAAAAATTTGATGATAATTTCTGGAGCCTCATCTTTAGTTCTCAAAAACTTCACCCAAGTAAAATGAGAGTAATCATCAATGATGACAAGAATATATCTTTTCTTGTTTATACTTTCTACCCGTATCGGTCCACAAAAATCCATATGCAGCATTTAATGTTTTTCATTTATACTTGGTTCTTGCTTGTGTGGATGAGATTCCTTCTTGCTTTTTCCCATTTTACATGCCAAACACAAATGATCTTTAGTATACTTCAACTTGGGCAACCCTTTGACAAGACCTTGTTTAGCAAGTTGATTGATGGTACGAAAATATAAGTGAGAAAGTCGACGGTGCGATTACCATGATTTTGTCTTTGAGGGTTTAGAGGGTAGACAAATTGGAGAAGACTTCATCATTTCTTCCATTGAGATTGTATAAAGATTAGAACCACTAGATCCCGAACGTAGATCAACACCTTTCAAATTCTGTACAAAACAAGTATGTTTTCTGAAAGCTACTTTGAGATCTGAATTACAAAATTGCCCAACGGAGAATAGATTATGACCAAGTCCTTCAACATAGTAAACACGTGAAATATGAATATTTCCTATCTGTAGATCTCCATATCCCTTAATAGCTGCAAAATGATCGTTGCCTAAAATTAGACCGTACCAATAAACTTGGAAACAAAATTGATGAGCTTATCACGGTGTCTAGTCATGTGTTTGGAACACCCGAAGTCTAAATACCAAAGAATAATTTCTATAATCTGCACAAAAAGAAAGAAGAAAAACATATTTACAAAAGGGTGGATCCCCAACTTTTGATTGGGTTTCGGGTTGTTAGTGAACCTAAGTGACTCCTAGATAGTCGAACTTCCAAGGTGGAAGCTCGTCATCC